>NW_025551959.1:7500-20000 GCF_020424385.1 Procambarus clarkii
GGAATGTCAATGATCTGACGAATTTGAATTTTTCTCCCAAGTTGGCACTCCTGAGTGACAAGTCTGGCACTCCTGAGTGACGAGTCTGGCACTCCTGAGTGACGAGTCTGGCACTCGTGAGTGACAAGTCTGGCACTCCTGAGTGACAAGTCTGGCACTCCTGAGTGACAAGTCTGGCACTCCTGAGTGACGAGTCTGGCACTCCTGAGTGACGAGTCTGGCACTCCTGAGGGACAAGTCTGGCACTCCTGAGTGACGAGTCTGGCACTCCTGAGTGACGAGTCTGGCACTCCTGAGTGACAAGTCTGGCACTCCTGAGTGACGAGTCTGACACTCCTGAGTGACGAGTCTGGCACTCGTGAGTGACGAGTCTGGCACTCCTGAGTAACGAGTCTGGCACTCCTGAGTGACGAGTCTGGCACTCCTGAGTGACAAGTCTGGCACTCCTGAGTGACGAGTCTGGCACTCCTGAGTGACGAGTCTGGCACTCCTGAGTGACAAGTCTGGCACTCCTGAGTGACAAGTCTGGCACTGGTGAGTGACGAGTCTGGCACTCGTGAGTGACAAGTCTGGCACTCCTGAGTGATAAGTCTGGCACTCCTGAGTGACGAGTCTGGCACTCCTGAGTGACAAGTCTGGCACTCGTGAGTGACGAGTCTGGCACTCCTGAGTGACGAGTCTGGCACTCAACACCGACACCACGCCGGAATGTTGAACTAGTTACTGTTGGATAGTTGTTGGGTTTTACTAGTGACTAATGCACAGTTCTTAGGTTAAGTGTCTAATTGGTGATTAGAAAGAAGAAATCCGTAACTTACTAACGTGTTCTGAATGTTTTAGCTCTCGATTGATGACTTTATGAAGCATAGTTGATGACATGGATTGGGTTAAGAAAAATGTTGCCGGCGACTGATTGATGGCTCGTTGAGAGGACCGTAAATCCCCCTCGCGCTGGGGATTACGGCAGGATTTATCGTCTCTTTTACGACCGTCGAGGATTTCATGCCTAAGGCGCATTGCTTGATGAAGTAGGGAGATAAGAAGCCACTATTGTAAATGGATTGTGAGAGATTGAGATTGAAAGACTGATAAAGAGATTGGGGAGAGAGAGAGAGAGAGAGAGAGAGAGAGAGGAGAGAGAGAGAGAGAGAGAGAGGAGAGAGAGATGGAGAGAGAGAGAGAGAGGAGAGAGAGAGAGAGAGAGAGAGAGAGAGAGAGAGAGAGAGAGGAGAGAGAGAGAGAGAGGAGAGAGAGAGAGAGAGAGAGAGAGAGAGAGAGAGAGAGAGAGAGAGAGAGAGAGAGAGAGAGAGAGAGAGAGAGAGAGAGAGAGAGAGAGAGAGAGAGAGAGAGAGAGAGAAATATCAGGGGAAAGGGCCAAGCCATTACGACTATATAGCATTGGGAAGGGGTCAGGATAAGGATTTTGGGATGGGACGGGGTAGAAGGAATGGTGCCCAACCATTTGTGGACAGTCGGGGATTGAACGCCGACATGCTTGAAGCGAGATCGTCGCTCTACCGTCCAGCCCAAGAGAGAGAGAGAGGGAAGGATAGAGAGTGCGAGGGAGGAATGTCCTTGTGTGCGTGAGTTAAAGATAAGAGACACACAGTTAAGGAAGGTCCAGCCTGGAGGCTTCCCATATCACAAGCAGCTTCGTGCCGAGGTCTTCTTAAGCCCAAAGGACAAAATAAATCCTACGTAAATTTGCTCTTAATAAATCGATAACTATAGTAGGCATCCACCAGTCTCGGGAGACTGGTGGAGTTGCGCTCTGGAGCGGCCTCTCCAGGGCGTAGAGCCAGGCTAGGTTGATAAGGAGGAGAAGTTGTTACCCATGCAGCAGGTTCCCCCTATAGTTGTCCATACGACAACTATAGAGTTATCTAAAACGAACTTAATTCCATGACAATGTTAACTTGTTTGTGATAGTCACCCTTAGTTGGGCAAATCATTTCTCTAGAGTGTACAGTGATTAGCATTTTGTTAACAAATTGTGGTACTGTAGCATAGGGAATGATATGCCTATCATACCACACCTGGTCTGTGGTAGTGACTATTGATTTGTAATGATTGATGCAATTACTGCATCAAAAGGAGATATTAATAAGCTGTTAAATTTTTCAACACAAAACCCTGGATATGAATTGAATAGTTTTATGTTAAGGGAAGACCTGGGTAAATACCAGCTTTGATTACCGGGTAACATAATGGACGCAGGATCGCTGGAGTGTTTCAAGCGTAGGTTAGACATGTTTGGGTGAATACAAGTAGGAGCCGCCTCGTATTTGCCAAAATAAGCCTTCTGCAGTTTGCTTAATAATGTGCTTATGTATTGGGTAATGCAATTGGTGTTTCTGAAGTTAAATAAGACCCTTAAAGCGCTCACCAAGCTGCCGCCTCTCTCCTACAGCGGAACTAAAATGTGAGATAATTTAGGATGAGTTTATATGAGTGTGAAGAGTTTGGTGGGGGAGGCAAGAGCCAGGTGATGCCTCGCTAATTAAACCCAAGCCCCAGGTGCCAATATGAACCAACATTGCCTCTACCGCCGCTTACAACCATAAAACTTAAACGCTCTCGAGTGAGTTGATCCTGAGACAAGTGATAAGTTTAGTGAGTGTTCGTACTCTGGCGGGCATTGACACACAGAAAAGTATAAGTAAGCTTAGCATACTAACGAGTATATGTTGATCCCGATCAAAGTGAGACTTAAGTTTAGCCCAATAACACAATCACGCCGAGACCAAAACTTAAATCAAAGAGTTTTATTAAAGTTTAAGTGTGAAGTTTGAGCTGCTTTAAACGTAAAGCAAAAAAAATCATAATCATATTTTATATTATATATATATATATATATATATATATATATATATATATATATATATATATATACATATATATATATATATATATATATATATATATATATATATATATATATATATATATATATATACAAAAGTGAAGTCTGAAAAAGGCTTTATGTTAGCGCGAGAGAAAATACTAATTATGCCTTAAACTACAAGGAAAAATATGTGTTTACTGGAGAAAATCTGTCTCAAGTCTTAGAGAATGAAGAGGAAAGTGGCCTTTTGATCCTATTTTAAGAATGTAAATAACTTTAAGCAACTTCTTCATGAAGCAGTGACTGTATGAAGCAGTGACCTCATGAAGCAGTGACCTCATGAAGCAGTGACCACATCAGACAGTGACCACATCAAACAGTGACCACATCAAACAGTGACCACATCAAACAGTGACCACATCAAACAGTGACCACATCAAACAGTGACCACATCAAGCAGTGACCACATCAAACAGTGACCACATCAGACAGTGACTACATCAAACAGTGACCACATCAAGCAGTGACCACATCAAACAGTGACCACATCAAACAGTGACCACATCAAACAGTGACCACATCAAACAGTGACCACATCAGACAGTGACCACATCAAGCAGTGACCACATCAAACAGTGACCACATCAAACAGTGACCACATCAAACAGTGACCACATCAAACAGTGACCACATCAAGCAGTGACCACATCAAACAGTGACCACATCAAGCAGTGACCACATCAAACAGTGACCACATCAAACAGTGACCACATCAGTGACCACATCAAACAGTGACCACATCAAACAGTGACCACATCAGACAGTGACTACATCAAACAGTGACCACATCAAACAGTGACCACATCAGACAGTGACCACATCAAGCAGTGACCACATCAAACAGTGACCACATCAAACAGTGACCACATCAAACAGTGACTACATCAAACAGTGACCACATCAAACAGTGACCACATCAGTGACCACATCAAACAGTGACCACATCAAGCAGTGACCACATCAGTGAACACATCAAACAGTGACCACATCAAACAGTGACCACATCAAACAGTGACCACATCAGTGACCACATCAAACAGTGACCACATCAGTGACCACATCAGACAGTGACCACATCAGACAGTGACTACATCAAACAGTGACCACATCAAGCAGTGACCACATCAAACAGTGACCACATCAAGCAGTGACCACATCAAACAGTGACCACATCAAACAGTGACCACATCAAACAGTGACCACATCAAACAGTGACCACATCAAACAATGACTACATCAGTGACCACATCAAACAGTGACCACATCAAACAATGACTACATCAGTGACCACATCAAACAGTGACCACATCAAACAGTGACCACATCAGACAGTGACCACATCAAATAGTGACCACATCAAGCAGTGACCACATCAAACAGTGACCACATCAGACAGTGACTACATCAAACAGTGACCACATCAAACAGTGACCACATTAGTGACTACATCAAACAGTGACCACATTAGTGACTACATCAGTGACCACATCAGACAGTCACCACATCAAGCAGTGACCACATCAAACAGTGACCACATTAGTGACTACATCAAACAGTGACCACATTAGTGACTACATCAAACAGTGACCACATTAGTGACTACATCAAACAGTGACCACATCAAGCAGTGACCACATCAGTGACCACATCAAACAGTGACCACATCAAACAGTGACCACATTAGTGACTACATCAAACAGTGACCACATCAAACAGTGACCACATTAGTGATTACATCAAACAGTGACCACATCAAACAGTGACCACATCAAGCAGTGACCACATCAAACAGTGACCACATCAAACAGTGACCACATCAAACAGTGACCACATCAAACAGTGACCACATCAAGCAGTGACCACATTAGTGACTACATCAAACAGTGACCACATTAGTGACTACATCAAACAGTGACCACATCAGACAGTGACCACATCAAACAGTGACCACATCAAACAGTGACCACATCAAACAGTGACCACATCAAACAGTGACTACATCAAACAGTGACTACATCAGACAGTGACCACATCAAACAGTGACCACATCAAGCAGTGACCACATCAAGCAGTAACCACATCAAACAGTGACCACATCAAGCAGTGACCACATCAAACAGTGACCACATCAAACAGTGACCACATCAAACAGTGACCACATCAAACAGTGACCACATCAAACAGTGACCACATCAAACAGTGACTACATCAAACAGTGACTACATCAAACAGTGACCACATCAGACAGTGACCACATCAAGCAGTGACCATATTAGTGACTACATCAATCAGTGACTACATCAGACAGTGACCACATCAAACAGTGACCACATCAGACAGTGACTACATCAGACAGTGACCACATCAAACAGTGACCACATCAAACAGTGACCACATCAGTGACCACATCAAACAGTGACCACATCAGTGACCACATCAAACAGTGACCACATCAAGCAGTGACCACATTAGTGACTACATCAAACAGTGACCACTTTGGTGACTACATCAAACAGTGACCACATCAGACAGTTACCACATCAAACAGTGACCACATCAGACAGTGACTACATCAGACAGTGACCACATCAAACAGTGACCACATCAAGCAGTGACCACATCAAGCAGTGACCACATTAGTGACTACATCAAACAGTGGCCACATTAGTGACTACATCAAACAGTGACCACATCAAGCAGTGACCACATCAAACAGTGACCACATTAGTGACTACATCAAACAGTGACCACATTAGTGACTACATCAAACAGTGACCACATTAGTGACTACATCAAACAGTGACCACATTAGTGACTACATCAAACAGTGACCACATCAAACAGTGACCACATTAGTGACTACATCAAACAGTGACCACATTAGTGACCACATCAAACAGTGACCACATCAGTGACCACATGAAGATAAAGCGACCTCCTCACGAAAAAAGGAACAATGTCATGCAGAAATTAAGACAGACAAAAGATGAACACATAACATAAACTTGAGAGAAAAAACCCCGCACCAGATTAGAACACATTGTGAAGGAAGTTATTAGAGAAGACTTGAGAATGGTCCAGGACGGGCCGACACGTGGTCGTCCCTTCACCTTATAGTGTGTGGTCAACATTAGCCAGGTTATTGTGACTCCTCGTCTGGATAATAGAGAAGAGGAAGGTTTTAAGGAGGACCTCGATGAAGAGGTAAAGTAGAGAGGTCCCAGTTACCCCGCCCTGAGGAACGCCGCCGCCGCCGCTGCTCTTACAGACGGCGTGATGACTGTGGACAACCCTGTGACCTCGCCCAAGGTCACGGGCGAGGTGGAGATTGATGAATACAAGGTCAACGAATCCAACTCTAACACCATCAAATCCAGGTGAGTAAATCCCTCCAGGACGCTCTTGAGAGCCAGGGATAAGATCACTTTTTAAGAAAGTATTAAGAGCATTGAACTTGAATTCCAGGATGTTTCCAGATGCACTACCGACTGAGCCACGATGAGCTCTGGAGCCCAGGGACGTAAGTTCGATCCCATTGTATGGCTTCAGTATTCTCTCACTGATACAGCACGTTGTTGTGGATACAACATGCATCAGTCTTTAAAAAGGATGTCGTTGAACGTAACTGTTTTAAGTTTCATTGTTAATACCGTTAAGTTTCAGATATATGTAGCAAGTTCAATTCTAAGTTGTCAAGCCCAACTTAACCCGTCACGGGGAGATGTTAAGTGTCCAGCAGGACACAGCTGAGGGTTGTCAACTATTTTCGTCATTATTTTGACGAAAATGCCCGTCCTCCCGCCCAAAATGTCCGTCCTCCCGCCCAAAATGCCCGTCCTCCCGCCCAAAATGCCCGTCCTCCCGCCCAAAATGCCCGTCCTCCCGCCCAAAATGCCCGTCCTCCCGCCCAAAATGCCCGTCCTCCCGCCCAAAATGCCCGTCCTCCCGCCCAAAATGCCCGTCCTCCCGCCCAAAATGCCCGTCCTCCCGCCCAAAATGCCCGTCCTCCCGCCCAAAATGCCCGCCAATTTGCCCAGCGTCACGACATGCCCGCCAATCCGCATGTCCGGAGTGGAAAACATTGATTTCTGATTTACCTGTCTGGAAATGACGACGTAGTGATTGGCTTCTTCAACTTTGAGATCTCGAGCCGCTTTACTCTCCTCTCCCGCTCTTGCTCCTTCTCTCTCTCTCTCCCTAAGTCTTCCTCTTTATCGTCCTCTTCTTGCTTCTTATTCGTCTCTCATACCTTCCCCTCGACTCTCGCAGCTTCCTCCATTTTTTCCATCGATTCTCTGAAAAATTATTCTGTACGTTATATTTTTACAGCAGTTTCCCTTATTGTTGGTCTCCTTTGTTTATGTTTTCTGTGACACTCTGCCGGCCTCTGTGTTTGTGTGTTTATTATTTGTATCTGCAGCATCTAGCTCTTGGGCCCCGCCTTTCTAACTGATCTATTTTTTCTTTAACACACACATACACTCACACACATCCCCCAGGAAGCAGCCCGTAGCAGCTGTATAACTCCCAGGTACCTATCTACTGCTAAGTGAACAGGTGCATCAGAGTGAAACAAACTGTGTGTGTGTGTGTGTGTGTGTGTGTGTGTGTGTGTGTGTGTGTGTGTGTGTGTGTGTGTGTGTGTGTGTGTTAAAAGGTTGCCAAGGAACTATCAAACCCATTGTGATGATTTTTCATTGATATATTTATCTTCTGTAGTCAAACCCCAGCCCTCCTCTTTGCTGGTGGGGGAGGTGGGGGTGGGGGTGGGGGGGTAGAACGATGGATGAAGGAGGGGGGAATGGGGGGGGGAGGGAGTAGGAAGGTTAGGTTATGAAGGAAGAGTTGGGGTCACAGGTCACTAATAATGCCAAATGAACATTCTAAAGACACGAAAATTCCCCCCCCCCATTCTCTCCTGTCCTTCCTTCCCCTCTCCTATCCCACTCTTCCCCCCGCCTCCCCCACTCTTCCCCCGTCTCCCCCACTCTTCCCCCGCCTCCCCTACTTCCCCCGCCTCCCCCACTCTTCCCCCGCCTCCCCCACTCTTCCCCCGCCCTCCCCCTACTCTTCCCCCGCCTCCCCCACTCTTCCCCCGCCTCCCCCACTCTTCCCCGCCTCCCCCACTCTTCCCCCGCCCTCCCCCCACTCTTCCCCCGCCTCCCCCACTCTTCCCCCGCCCTCCCCCTACTCTTCCCCCGCCTCCCCCACTCTACCCCCGCCTCCCCCACTCTTCCCCCGCCTCCCCCACTCTTCCCCCGCCTCCCCCACTCTTCACCCCCCCCCATCCCTCTTGTCAGTGCCAAATTGAAGGCACTTCATAAGGGCGAATATTGGTCCTCATTGTGCGGATTTTTGACTCTTACCGCAGATTATCCTCCAGGATGCCGAGGGCTTGTTATTTTGGTGTGTGTGTGAGTGTGTGTGTGTGTGTGTGTGTGTGTGCGTGGGTGTGTGTGTGTGTGTGTGGGTGTGTGTGTGTGTGTGTGTGTGTGTGTGTGTGTGTGTGTGTGTGTGTGTGTGTGTGTGTGTGTGTGTGTGTGTGTGTGTGTGTGTGTGTGTGGGTGTGGGTGTGTGTGTGTGTGTGTGGGTGTGTGGGTGTGTGTGTGTGTGGTGTGTGTGTGTGTGGGTGTGTGTGTGTGTGTGTGTGGTGTGTGTGTGTGTGTGTGTGTGTGTGTGTGGTGTGTGTGTGTGTGTGTGTGTGTGTGTGTGTGTGTGTGTGTGTGTGTGGGTGTGTGTGTGTGTGGTGTGTGTGTGTGTGACGGAAAAATAAATTAATTCGTGCAGGCAATACGAGACAAGTATTGAGAGTTGGTAAATTGGAGTGAAGGATTGGATCACTTCTCCGGCAGAGGCTGTAGCATTGATAGCTGTAGCGCGTGAACGTCTCCGGTGATTTGTTCCAGAACTTGACGCGTTGAGCTCTAGCGTCAAGCTCTACATTACCACAATCTCTATTATAGAGTTCAAGAGTTCCTCAAGAGCAAAGGTCAAAGTTCAAGGTCAAAGAACCAGTCAGTCTGTTACTTCTTGCAAGCTGCATGAGTTTAAATGTTGGGTTGGTGTTCCATCCCATCCATCTCTCCCCATTAACCCCCACCCCATCTCCCCCCATCAACCCCCACCCCATCTTTCCCCATTAACCCCCACCCCATCTCCCCATTAACCCCCACCCCATCTCTCCCCATTAACCCCTATACCCCATCAACCCCCACCCCATCTCTCCCCATTAACCCCCACCCCATCTCCCCCCATTAACCCCTATACCCCATCTTTCCCCATTAACCCCCACGCCATCTCCCCCTATTAACCCCCACCCCATCTCCCCATTAACCCCCACCCCATCTCCCCATTAACCCCCACCCCATTTCCCCATTAACCCCCACCCCATCTCTCCCCATTAACCCCCACCCCATCTCCCCCATTAACCCCCTCACCATCTCCCCATTCACCCCCATGAGACCACCAGACGCCACAGTTTCTCACGCTGTTCCGTGCCGTAAGCACTTGAGTACACGCTACTTGTTTCCTGGTCCCGCTGTCGACGCTCCGTGGTGCTCCGTGACGCTCCGTGGTGCTCCGTGACGCTCCGTGACGCTCCGTGACGCTCCGTGGTGCTCTGTGACGCTCCGTGGTGCTCCGTGACGCTCCGTGGTGCTCCGTGGTGCTCCGTGGTGCTTCGTGACACTCCGTGGTGCTCCGTGGTGCTCGGTGACGCTCCGTGGTGCTTCGTGACGCTCCGTGGTGCTCCGTGACGCTCCGTGGTGCTCGGTGACGCTCCGTGGTGCTCGGTGACGCTCCGTGGTGCTTCGTGACGCTCCGTGGTGCTTCGTGACGCTCCGTGGTGCTCGGTGACGCTCCGTGGTGCACGGTGACGCTCCGTGGTGCTTCGTGACGCTCCGTGGTGCACGGTGACGCTCCGTGGTGCTTCGTGACGCTCCGTGTTGCTTCGTGACGCTCCGTGGTGCACGGTGACGCTCCGTGGTGCTTCGTGACGCTCCGTGGTGCTTCGTGACGCTCCGTGGTGCTTCGTGACGCTCCGTGGTGCACGGTGACGCTCCGTGGTGCTTCGTGACGCTCCGTGGTGCTCGGTGACGCTCCGTGGTGCTTCGTGACACTCCGTGGTGCTCCGTGGTGCTCGGTGACGCTCCGTGGTGCTTCGTGACGCTCCGTGGGGCTCGGTGACGCTCCGTGGTGCTCGGTGACGCTCCGTGGTGCTCGGTGACGCTCTATGGTGCTTCGTGACGCTCCGTGGTGCTTCGTGACGCTCCGTGGTGCTTCGTGACGCTCCGTGGTGCACGGTGACGCTCCGTGGTGCTTCGTGACGCTCCGTGGTGCACGGTGACGCTCCGTGGTGCTTCGTGACGCTCCGTGGTGCTTCGTGACGCTCCGTGGTGCACGGTGACGCTCCGTGGTGCTTCGTGACGCTCCGTGGTGCTTCGTGACGCTCCGTGGTGCTCCGTGACGCTCCGTGACGCTCCGTGACGCTCCGTGGTGCTTCGTGACGCTCCGTGGTGCTGCGTGACGCTCCGTGGTGCTTCGTGACGCTCCGTGGTGCTTCGTGACGCTCCGTGGTGCTTCGTGACGCTCCGTGGTGCACGGTGACGCTTCGTGACGCTCCGTGGTGCTTCGTGACGCTCCGTGGTGCTTCGTGACGCTCCGTGGTGCTTCGTGACGCTCCGTGGTGCTTCGTGACGCTCCGTGGTGCTTCGTGACGCTCCGTGGTGCTTCGTGACGCTCCGTGGGGCTCGGTGACGCTCCGTGGTGCTCGGTGACGCTCCGTGGTGCTTCGTGACGCTCCGTGGTGCTTCGTGACGCTCCGTGGTGCTTCATGACGCTTTGTGGTGCTTCGTGACGCTCCGTGGTGCTTCGTAACGCTCCGTGACGCTCCGTGACACTCCGTGGTGCTTCGTGACGCTCCGTGACGCTCCGTGGTGCTTCGTGACGCTCCGTGATGCTTCGTGACGCTTTGTGACGCTCCGTGATGCTTCGTGGTGCTTCGTGACGCTCCGCGGTGCTTCGTGACGCTCCGTGGTGCTTCGTGACGCTCCGTGGTGCTTCGTGACGCTCCGTGGTGCTTCGTGACGCTCCGTGATGCTACGTGACGCTCCGTGGTGCTCCGTGACGCTCCGTGGTGCTCCGTGGTGCTTCGTGACGCTCCGTGACGCTCCGTGGTGCTTCGTGACGCTCCTTGGTGCTTCGTGACGCTCCGTGTTGCTTCGTGACTCTCCGTGATGCTTCGTGACGCTCCGTGGTGCTTCGTGACGCTCCGTGGTGCTTCGTGACGCTCCGTGGTGCTTCGTGACGCTCCGTGGTGCTCGGTGACGCTCCGTGGTGCTCGGTGACGCTCCGTGGTGCTCGGTGACGCTCCGTGGTGCTTCGGGACGCTCCGTGGTGCTTCGTGACGCTCCGTGGTGCTTCGTGACGATCCGTGGTGCTTCGTGACGCTCCGTGGTGCTTCGTGACGCTCCGTGGTGCTTCGTGACGCTCCGTGACGCTCCGTGACACTCCGTGGTGCTTCGTGACGCTCCGTGATGCTTCGTGACGCTCCGTGACGCTCCGTGATGCTTCGTGACGCTCCGTGGTGCTTCGTGACGCTCCGTGGTGCTTCGTGGTGCTTCGTGACGCTCCGTGGTGCTTCGTGACGCTCCGTGGTGCTTCGTGGTGCTTCGTGACGCTCCGTGGTGCTTCGTGACGCTCCGTGGTGCACGGTGACGCTCCGTGGTGCTTCGTGACGCTCCGTGGTGCACGGTGACGCTCCGTGGTGCTTCGTGACGCTCCGTGGTGCTTCGTGACGCTCCGTGGTGCTCGGTGACGCTCCGTGGTGCTTCGTGACGCTCCGTGGTGCTTCGTGACGCTCCGTGGTGCTTCGTGACGCTCCGTGGTGCTTCGTGACGCTCCGTGGTGCTTCGTGACGCTCCGTGGTGCTTCGTGACGCTCCGTGGTGCTTCGTGACGCTCCGTGGTGCTTCGTGACGCTCCGTGGTGCTTCGTGACGCTCCGTGGTGCTTCGTGACGCTCCGTGACGCTCCGTGGTGCTTCGTGACGCTCCGTGGTGCTTCGTGACGCTCCGTGGTGCTTCGTGACGCTCCGTGGTGCTTCGTGGTGCTTCGTGACGCTCCGTGGTGCTTCGTGACGCTCCGTGGGGCTCCGTGACGCTCCGTGACGCTCCGTGGTGCTCCGTGACGCTCCGTGGTGCTTCGTGACGCTCCGTGGTGCTTCGTGACGCTCCGTGGTGCTTCGTGACGCTCCGTGGTGCTTCGTGACGCTCCGTGGTGCTTCGTGACGCTCCGTGGTGCTCCGTGACGCTCCGTGGTGCTTCGTGACGCTCCGTGGTGCTTCGTGACGCTCCGTGGTGCTTCGTGACGCTCCGTGGTGCTACGTGACGCTCCGTGACGCTCCGTGGTGCTCGGTGACGCTCCGTGGTGCTCGGTGACGCTCCGTGGTGCTCGGTGACGCTCCGTGGTGCTCGGTGACGCTCCGTGGTGCTCCGTGACGCTCCGTGGTGCTTCGTGACGCTCCATGGTGCTTCGTGACGCTCCGTGGTGCTTCGTGACGCTCCGTGGTGCTTCATGACGCTCCGTGGTGCTTCGTGA
>NW_025551959.1:25000-35000 GCF_020424385.1 Procambarus clarkii
GTTATGTGACGGTGTTGTTGTGTGACGGTGTTGGCATGTGTTGTTGTGTGACGGTGTTGGCATCTGTTGTTGTGTAACGGTGTTGTTGTGTGACGGTGTTGTCATCTGTTGTTGTGTGACGGTGTTGGCATGTGTTGTGTGACGGTGTTGTCATCTGTTGTTGTGTGACGGTGTTGGCATGTGTTGTTGTGTGCCGGTGTTGTCATCTGTTGCTGTGTGACGGTGTTGTCATCTGTTGTGTGACGGTGTTCGCATCTGTTGTTGTGTGACGGTGTTGTTGTGTGACGGTGTTCGCATTTGTTGTTGTGTGACGGTGTTGTCATCTGTTGTTGTGTGACGGTGTTGTCATCTGTTGTTGTGTGACGGTGTTGTCATCTGTTGTGTGACGGTGTTGTCATCTGTGTTTGTGTGACGGTGTTGGCATGTGTTGTTGAGTGACGGTGTTGTCATGTGTTGTTGTGTGACGGTGTTGTCATGTGTTGCTGTGTGACGGTGTTGTCATGTGTTGTTGTGTGACGGTGTTGTCATGTGTTGCTGTGTAACGGTGTTGTTTGTGACGGTGTTGTCATCTGTTGTTGTGTGACGGTGTTGTCATGTGTTGTTGTGTGACGGTATTGTCATCTGTGTTTGTGTGACGGTGTTGTGTGACGGTGTTGGCATCTGTTGTTGTGTGACGGTGTTGTCATGTGTTGTTGTGTGACGGTGTTGTCATGTGTTGCTGTGTAACGGTGTTGTCATCTGTTGTTGTGTGACAGTGTTGTCATCTGTTGTTGTGTGACAGTGTTGTCATCTGTTGTTGTGTGACGGTGTTGGCATCTGTTGTTGTGTGACGGTGTTGGCATCTGTTGTTGTGTGACGGTGTTGTTATGTGACGGTGTTGTTGTGTGACGGTGTTGGCATGTGTTGTTGTGTGACGGTGTTGGCATCTGTTGTTGTGTAACGGTGTTGTCATCTGTTGTTGTGTGACGGTGTTGTCATCTGTTGTTGTGTGACGGTGTTGGCATGTGTTGTGTGACGGTGTTGTCATCTGTTGTTGTGTGACGGTGTTGGCATGTGTTGTTGTGTGCCGGTGTTGGCATCTGTTGCTGTGTGACGGTGTTGTCATCTGTTGTGTGACGGTGTTCGCATCTGTTGTTGTGTGACGGTGTTGTTGTGTGACGGTGTTCGCATCTGTTGTTGTGTGACGGTGTTGTCATCTGTTGTTGTGTGAAGGTGTTGTCATCTGTTGTGTGACGGTGTTGTCATCTGTTGTTGTGCGACGGTGTTGTCATCTGTTGTTGTGTGACGGTGTTGTCATCTGTTGTGTGACGGTGTTGGCATCTGTTGTTGTGTGACGGTGTTGTCATCTGTTGTTGTGTGACGGTGTTGTCATCTGTTGTTGTGTGACGGTGTTGGCATCTGTTGTTGTGTGACGGTGTTGGCATCTGTTGTTGTGTGACGGTGTTGGCATCTGTTGTTGTGTGACGGTGTTGTCATCTGTTGTTGTGTGACGGTGTTGTTATCTGTTGTTGTGTGACGGTGTTGGCATGTGTTGTTGTGTGACGGTGTTGTCATCTGTTGTTGTGTGACGGTGTTGGCATCTGTTGTTGTGTGACGGTGTTGGCATCTGTTGTTGTGTGACGGTGTTGGCATCTGTTGTTGTGTGACGGTGTTGTCATCTGTTGTTGTGTGACGGTGTTGTCATCTGTTTTTGTGTGACGGTGTTGTCATCTGTAGTTGTGTGACGTTGTTGTTATGTGACGGTGTTGTCATCTGTTGTGTGACTGTGTTGTCATCTGTTGTTGTGTGACGGTGTTGTCATCTGTTGTTGTGTGACGGTGTTGTCATCTGTTGTTGTGTGACGGTGTTACGGCCCTATTGGGTCGCAACTGGGTTCTTCTTTGATGTTATTAGAGTTTGGGTATCCGGCCCCAAGTTAGTAGTGGCTTTCAAGGGGTGTGTTCCGTAACGCAAATAAATTAAAGGGGAAGGGATTCAAAAGCACTGCTTTTGTATATACATTGCTACCACCACCATACATAAATATATCACAGTCACACGCGGGGTTGCTATAACTACACTTATTATATACAAATTAGTCTTCCTCTGAAGACACAGGATGCTCCACGGTGCTCAAGATGAGTAGCCCTGATTCTCTTCGTCGTGGCCCACGATGAATCCTCTGATTCTCTCGGCGAATCTACCCTGGCCACAGGCCAGCCAAATCACAGTCCCACTGGGTGCACCGTTGTGGAGGCCTTCAACCACAAATCCAGCCTGTAGCTGGCAGGTTCCAATCAGCTCCGCTGTGTAGGCCACTCCACAACCGATACTAGGGTTGCGAGCCCAAGGCAGGAGCCTCGTGTGATTCCGCAGATCACTCTCTTCACCACACTGGCTAGTCTCTTCCACCAGCCAGCCCCCAGATAAGACGAATCCTGGTACTGCCACGTCACAGGCAGGCTAACACACTCAACAGTGCCCGTCCAGGGGTGACTCACAGCTTCCTCAGAGCAAACTCGTGGAGAGACTATGGCTGCCTTGGGTAGACTGCCCCAACGTCCAATACAGCAGTCCCAGGTCGACTCTGTAATCAGACACGTCATTAGTACTAGGGACACTCTAGGGCACCTCACTTACAGGCTTAGACACAAACGTCCACCTATCCACTCCATAGATGGCATTGCTGTCTAAGCGCCACCTCACCAGAGGTCAGCAGCGGCTATGTTACGAGCTGATTAAGACAGGAAACCAGCCCCTGTGGCCGGTATATCCCGCCCTCGCTAGATGGCGTCGTCCATTTGGAGGGGGTTTCGGGAGCTGACTCACAGATGGCGTGGTCGTCACAGCTCCGTGCTACAACGCTGGGCTCGGGTCCGTAACAGACGGTGTTGGCATATGTTGTTGTGTGACGGTGTTGGCATCTGTTGTTGTGTGACGGTGTTGGCATCTGTTGTTGTGTGACGGTGTTGGCATCTGTTGTTGTGTGACGGTGTTGGCATATGTTGTTGTGTGACGGTGTTGGCATCTGTTGTTGTGTGACGGTGTTGGCATCTGTTGTTGTGTGACGGTGTTGGCATCTGTTGTTGTGTGACGGTGTTGTCATCTGTTGTTGTGTGACGGTGTTGTCATCTGTTGTTGTGTGACGGTGTTGTCATCTGTTGTTGTGTGACGGTGTTGTCATGTGTTGTTGTGTGACGGTGTTGGCATCTGTTGTATGTGACGGTGTTGTCATTTGTTGTGACGGTGTTGGCATCTGTTGTTGTGTGACGGTGTTGACATGTGTTGTTGTGTGACGGTGTTGTCATCTGTTGTTGTGTGACGGTGGTGTCATCTGTTGTGTGACGGTGTTGTCATCTGTTGTTGTGTGACGGTGTTGGCATCTGTTGTTGTGTGACGGTGTTGTCACCAGCCAGCAGGTGACCCGGGAAGTTGTTGTGTGACGGTGTTGTCACCAGCCAGCAGGTGACCCGGGAAGAATTGTAATTACGAAGCAATAAGATGCTTATCTTAAGATACTAACAAGGTTAGGTAAGGTCGGTGTTTTCTATGAATCTTTTTAGGGGTATCTATTATGTTTAGTATATCACCTATGCACGTAGTTAATAAGTCAATATTGACTTTTCGAATTTGCGAGAACGGGTTGCAACGAGACAGTTGATGACTGAGCGCCCTGTGTTGTGGTTGCCGTCTACTGAGTGACTACACAGTGTGATCAGGCACATCAGTGGCTTGATATATAATTGAGGACGGCTCAAGACTAGTTCCAAACCCGGACGGGTCAAGACTAGTTCCAAACCCGGACGGCTCAAGACTAGTTCCAAACCCGGACGGGTCAAGACTAGTTCCAAACCCGGACGGGTCAAGACTAGTTCCAAACCCGGACGGGTCAAGACTAGTTCCAAACCCGGACGGGTCAAGACTAGTTCCAAACCCGGACGGGTCAAGACTAGTTCCAAACCCGGACGGGTCAAGACTCGAGACGAACCTTCTCATATGGTTCTTTTTCTTGTCTATAACCCAGATAAATTCTAGGAAGGAGAGGTAGCAGGCTATCCAGGAGGGTGGTATATACCCCAAGGTGGGACTAACTTGGGAGACACTTTCAAAGTTTTGCAACCTCTGCTGTTGAGAATCTGTAAGATTAATCTTGACGGTCTTGCTTGCAAGGTTCAGCACGTGGCTCTTCATGTTTACTGAAGAGTCACATTTCAGGCCAAAGTGTTCAACACTGTATACCAGGTTTTCTTAATCATGTGTATGCATTACTCAGGTGGAATATTATGCAGGCAAGCAGAGATCATTGCCTGTGTTTCCTCTGCCACAAGTGTAACCTTTCCACGACTCTGGTAGAAACTGATGCAAGAAGTCATTAATGAACCTCGTCGCAGTCGGCATTTCCTCAGTCATAGAGAAGGGGCCAAGTACAATACTTAACGGTACATTGCCAACAAATGAATGACTTTCAGATTCTGCTCCATTAAAGACAGCTCTTAAGAGTTGAAAATGAACTCTTAAGAGCTCTTGAAAATATCTACGCACTCTCCCAATCAGTTTATTCATTAGTTTTTTCTTTTAGCGTCTTCCAAGCTCTTATTCTTCTCTCCTTCTCGCTTCCCCAAAGGAACTGACGAAGCACGAACTTCATACCAAACAAAAAAAGGAAACAATCACACTAAATTCTGAACACTGCATATGCCTCGCTGTTCTAAATTACATCGGCCAGTGATTTTTTTTTACGAGGTCGTAGAAGAGAGCGAAATGGTTTCTCGCACAGAGTTGCCCTGTTAGCGAAGAGTCTAGACGAGACTAAATGGCTCAGGCCATCAACACGAGACTATAGCACTTACAGGTGCTTTACCGGTGTCTGTGTGGCGTGCGTGTATGTTTGTGTGTGTGTGTGTGTGTGTGTGTGTGTGTGTGTGTGTGTGTGTGTGGGCCAAATGCAATTGGAACTTTGCGAATGTGTAACATTAAGAGTCACAGTCTCTCACACACACCGTAGTTAGTGTTTTCCGTCGTCTCCCAGCCTGAGGTATCTCAGGTGTTGTGGGTTGGTGGTAGACGGTACTTCAGGAGAGTTGGTGGTGGTGTTAGTGTGTGTAGACAACACGTGTACTAGCCGAGATGGTGGTGTTGGGAGTGGTGGGAGCTGGGGAGGGAGTTACCTCTGTGCTGCCCGGGTCTTGGGTGGTTCTGGAGTCTGTCTTGAGATCCACCTGTGGTCGTCCTGCTTGTAGTCTCAGATGTAGTGACGTATAGTATGGTGTTATGTAGAACGGTGTGATGTGGTGCACGACGGTATGGTGTGGCGCACGACGGTGTGGTGCAGGACGGTGCGTGATCACCACTGCCTCGCTACCAACTTTCACCTCGTTATCACTCTCACTTCCTCTATCACATCAATTCTCACTAAGCCGCTTTCTCCGTGACACGCTGAGACCTTCCTGCAAGACTCACGGTCACCATCCTCATGGTCACCATCCCCATGGTCACCATCCCCATGGTCACCCCCCCCCCCACGGTCACCATCCCCACGGTCACCCCCCCCCCTACCCCACGTTCACCATACAAGGAAAATTACTGAAATGGATAAAGGGCTATTTGTCTAATCGGACAGCATATGTTTTGTTTAATGGTGTTAAAAGCACAGAGAGCAAACACTTTGAACTGGGAACTCCACAAGGAGGCGTCCTCAGTCCCTTGTTGTTCAACGTTCTGATGCATAAACTTATTAAAGATCTTCCAACTAATAATGAAGACACTGTCATTTGTTATGCTGATGATATATGTTTACAGGCTGCCTCCGAGCCTAGAATGCAAGTTCTGCTCGACGCTTTTGCTAGTAGAGCTGAGGAATGTGGCCTCCTTATCTCTGTACAGAAAACTCGTGCCCTCATTCCATGTGGTATTCCACCACCCAATTATCATATAGATGGGCGAGCACTTGAGAACTGCGAGTCTTACAGATACCTTGGTGTCCCCATTAACGACCTTGGGTACCTCTTCTCTCAAGAGGAGACCTTGGGAGAGATTAAAGCCCTTGCGGGTCCTTGTTGGTGTCAATCATGGACTTAACGTGAGACTTGCTAGAATGTTTTATGTATCATTTATACGCTCTGTGATTGACTACAATGCTCTACATCTCACACTGTATACTGACAAAGAGCTGAAATCTCTTGAAACCTTGCAAAATGAAGCTATGCGCCTTATCCTTGGGGAGCCAAAGTCCACGAGAATAGTTAATATGAGAGCAGAGTTAAAATTACCTACCATAAATGAGAGAATTTTGTCTATTAGCACAGTTTTCGGCGTGAAGGCATTGAGTAGATCTAGGCAACACATGAAGTTTCAAGCTAAACTTTCTAATATGCTACACTCACCTGAGGTCTATAGAAGAAGAACGAAATCTGATTATGTATATTGGTTCTACAAGGTAGCCAACTCCATGATAATATTAAATATGTATCCAAGTCAATTAATGATTAATCAGTCAATTACTCCATGGGATAACTGGGATCTATCAGTTGATTTTGTAAATGCGCCCAAGAAAGATAGTGTGCACTCTACATTATTAAAACAGTTAACACTGAAAAGCATCACTGAAAGTACTCAGAGTATGGGTAACGATGTTTATCAGTGCTATACCGACGGCTCTGTAGAAGAAGGTGGACGATGTACCGGATGTGCATGTAATATATTTGAACAATTTTCTCTCGTACATACAGCAATGAAGCACGTCAATGACTGGGCAAGTACAACTCAAACCGAACTTGCAGGCATATACCTTGCCACTGAATTTTTAAAAGACAAAGGCAGTGGACTTATATACTGTGACTCGCAGAGTGCACTCCTGGCATTGAACGCTCATAGTAGTGACACCCAGAAAATAGTCAGTGATATTCGAATGAATGTTTTAGCTGCTAAAGAAAACAGATTTGAGATTAAATTCCTATGGATACCATCACATGTTGGCATCTCAAGGCATGACACTGTTGATATGCTTGCTAAGTCAGCCTGCAGAAAACCAGTGGTAGAAATTGATATGAGTGTTTCAATAGCAGTGACAAAGAGAATACTTAAACAAATATCTAATGAAGATCTCAAAGACCTAACAAATTCACAAAGACCTGAAAGTTGTAGCATTAAATATTATGATAGATATCGTGAGGAGACATTCACATATGGGACTAATAGAACAAGAACCCGGCAATGTGATGTTATAGTGGCCAGAATACGCCTGGGATATAGACGTATCTGGCAGCTTTCTCAAAACCCAAATGTCGAGTACACAATGTGTCAACTTTGTGAAAGAGAAAACATGCACTCTCTTGAACATTATATTGTAGAATGTCCCATATTGACTGACTTTCGCCCTCCTGGGCTAAGGTATGCTGAACTCTGTAGTTACTATATGAGTACTGGAACACTTGATGATATTGGACTTGTATCCAAGATTGACCATGTAATATATCAATTATACAATGTATATATATGATGTAACTATATAACCTGAGCTTGTAAAAGCACCTTCATCACCTTCAGTGATTAAGTGCTTAATTGCACACTAGTTTCTTTATCAGCTATCTCACCCTGTCAGAGTAAAAGAGACAAATGTATGTGAATGCATGTGTGTGTGAATATATGTATGTATACATGTATGTATATGTATGTGTACGTATATGTGTGTGTATGTATGTGTATAAAGTATATATGGAAGCTGATCAGAATTACATTTCACCTTTGTAAATGCACATTAATGACACTATGTAAAAGACACATCGAACACTTTATGTAGGGCATACGTAAATCTGTGTATCTATGTATTTACGTATGTAGGTTAGCTTAGCATTTTAAAAGCACCGAATCACCTTCTGTGGTTGATTGTTCAATAAACCCTTGAACTATATGTTTAACACATCTCTAACCCTGTCCATGGAGGACAGAAGAAAATGTATATATGCTGGTTAGCATTGTAAATGTCTGGCCACGTCTGTGGTAGAAAATAATAATAATAATAAAAAAAAATCCCCACGGTCACCATCCCCCACGGTCACCATCCCCACGGTCACCATCCCCCACGGTCACCATCCCCCACGGTCACCATCCCCACGGTCACCATCCCCCACGGTCACCATCCCCACGTCACCATCCTCCACGGTCACCATCCCCACGTCACCATCCCCCACGGTCACCATCCCCCACGGTCACCATCCCCCACGGTCACCATCCCCCACGGTCACCATCCCCCACGGTCACCATCCCCACGGTCACCATCCCCCACGGTCACCATCCCCACGGTCACCATCCCCACGGTCACCATCCTCCACGGTCACCATCCCCCACGGTCACCATCCTCACGGTCACCATCCCCCACGGTCACCATCCCCCACGGTCACCATCCCCCACGGTCACCATCCCCACGGTCACCATCCCCCACGGTCACCATCCCCCACGGTCACCATCCCCCACGGTCACCATCCCCCACGGTCACCATCCCCCACGGTCACCATCCTCCACGGTCACCATCCCCCCCACGGTCACAGTCACCACCCCACGGTCACCATCCCCCACGGTCACCATCCCCCACGGTCACCATCCCCACGGTCATCCCCCACGGTCACCATCCCCACGGTCACCCCCCCACGGTCACCATCCCCCACGGTCACCGGTCACCCCCCCCCCCCCATCCCCACGGTCACCATCCCCCACGGTCACCATCCCCCACGGTCACCATCCCCCACGGTCACCCCCCCCCACCATCCCCCACGGTCATCCCCCACGGTCACCATCCCCACATCACCCCCACGGTCACCATCCCCACGGTCACCATCCCCCACCATCCCCCACGGTCACCATCCCCACGGTCACCATCCCCACGGTCACCATCCCCCACGGTCACCATCCCCACGGTCACCATCCCCCACGGTCACCATCCCCCACGGTCACCATCCCCCCCACGGTCCCCACCATCCCCCACGGTCACCACCATCCCCCACGGTCACCATCCCCCACGGTCACCCCCCCCCACGGTCACCATCCCCATCCCCCACGGTCACCATCCCCCACGGTCACCATCCCCCACGGTCACCATCCCCCACGGTCACCATCCCCACGGTCACCATCCCCCACGGTCACCATCCCCACGGTCACCATCCCCCACGGTCACCATCCCCCACGGTCATCCCCCATCACCATCCCCACGGTCACCATCCCCCACGGTCACCATCCCCCACGGTCACCACGGGTCACCATCCCCCACGGTCACCATCCCCCACGGTCACCATCCCCCACGGTCACCATCCCCACGGTGACCATCCCCCACGGTCACCATCCCCCACGGTCACCATCCCCCACGGTCACCCCCACGGTCACCATCCCCCACGGTGACCATCCCCCACGGTCACCATCCCCCACGGTCACCATCCCACGGTCACCATCCCCCACGGTCACCATCCCCCCCATCCCCGGTCACCATCCCCCACGGTACGGGTCCCCCCCCCATCCCTTACGGTCACCATCCCCCACGGTCACCATCCCCACGGTCACACCCCCCCACGGTCACCATCCCCCACGTCACCATCCACTCTGGGAGGGGAGCGTGGGCGAGGCTCTGGGGGTCACCATTAGCTCCAAGATTTCTATATAACGTGACAATGCGGAGCCCGACGCTGGGTAGGAAAGGTTTTTCTTGTAGTATGTCCCCCACCCCCCCCCCCTTCTTGCGCCCCCCCTTCACCCCCTTCTTGCGCCCCCCCCCTACTCCACCACTATTCCCTCTACCACCCACCACCACCACCACCATCAAGCGGTCACCCTTTAAGTTAACTCACAACACAGCTTTAAGTGAGATAAGATAGATAGTCTTATAGTGTGATAGTCTTAAGATAAGATAGTCTTGCAAACTGAGCTATTGTGAACAAATTCAAAAATTGTGTAAAGCCCCAATTAGGCTTCAGTGGCATCCTGGGGACCCTGGAGGGTTCAGTAGCACTCCAGGCTGTATACCATGTCATGGTAC
>NW_025551959.1:40000-108690 GCF_020424385.1 Procambarus clarkii
CACCACACCCCACCACACCCCAAACACCACACCCCCCACCACACCCCAAAAACACCCTCATCACCACCCCACCACACCCCACCACACCCCAAACACCCCACACCCTACCACACCCCCACCACCACAACCCAAACACCCCACCCCACACCCCAAACACACCCCAAACCACCACCCCAAACACCCCCACCACACCCCAAACACCCTCATCACACCCCACCACCACCCCCACCACACCCCAAACACCCACCCTCCACACCCCCACACCACACCCCAAACACCCCCCACCACACCCCAAACACACCCCCCACCCCACACCACCACCACACCCCAAACACCCTCATCCACCACACCACACCCCACCCCTACACCACCCACACCCCACCACCAACCCCCCACCACCACACCCCCACACCCCACCACACCCCAAACACACCCCCACCACCACCCCAACACCCCACACACCACCCCACCACACACCACACCACCCCAAACAGCCACACCACACCCCACCAACCCAAACACCCCCACCACACCCCAAACAGCCCTACCACACCCCAAACACCACCACCACACCTCAAACACCCCCACCACACCCCAAACACCCCAACCACACCCCAAACACCCCCACCACACCCCAAACACCCCCACCACACCCTAAACAACCCCCACCACACCCCAAACATCTCCATCACACCCTAAACACCCCCCACCACACCCCAAACATCTCCATCACACCCTAAACACCCCCCACACACAATCTCCACACACCCCCCCCACCACACCCCAAACACCCCCACCACACCCCAAACACCCACCACCACACCCCAAACACCCACCATCACACTCCCCCAACCCCAAACACCCCCCACCACACCCCAAACACTCCCCACCAAACCCCAAAACACCACCACCACACCCCAAACAACCCAACCACACCCCAAACACTCCCCACCACACCCCAAACAACCCCACCACACCCCAAACACACCCCACCCCAACACCCCAACCACACCCCCACCACACCCACCACCACACCCCCACCACCACCACACCCCAAACACCCCCACCACACCCCAAACACCCCCACGACACCCCAAACACCACCACTACACCCCAAACACCCCCACCACACCCCACCACCCACTAGATCTACTCATATTGATGTGGTCCAGTATAGGTCAGTTACACTGCTCTGCCTTACTGGGAGTGACGGAGCCAGCGAGATGGAAGCTCCTGGCTCCCTCTCGCTGTATACGAGGAAGGAAAGGGAGAGGAGGAGGAGAGAAGGAGAAAAAGAGGAGGGTATAGAAGAGTTTCTGGCGGCTGTTCCTTCACTGCTCGGCCCTCAGTGTGATCTGAAGACACCATATTATGTGAGGAAAGACGCCATATTATGTGAGGAAAGACACCATATTATGTGAGGAAAGACACCATATTATGTGAGGAAAGACACCATATTATGTGAGGAAGACACCATAATATGTGAGGAAAGACACACCATATTATGTGAGGACACACCATATTATGTAGGTGAGGAAAGACGCCATATTATGTGAAAACACCATATTATGTGAGGAAATACACCATATTATTTGAGGAAAGACACCATATTATGTGAGGAAAGACACCATATGTGAGGAAAGACACCATATTATGTGAGGAAAGACACCATATTATGTGAGGAAAGACACCATATTATGTGAAAGACACCATATTATGTGAGGAAAGACGCCATATTATGTGAGGAAAGACACCATATTATGTGAGGAAAGACGCCATATTATGTGAGGGAAAGACACCATATTATGTGAGGAAAGACACCATATTATGTGAGGAAAGACGCCATATTATGTGAGGAAAGACGCCATATTATGTGAGGAAAGACACCATATTATGTGAGGGAAAGACACCATATTATGTGAGGAAAGACGCCATATTATGTGAGGAAAGACACCATATTATGTGAGGAAAGACACCATATTATGTGAGGGAAAGACACCATATTATGTGAGGAAAGACGCCATATTATGTGAGGAAAGACACCATATTATGTGAGGGAAAGACACCATATTATGTGAGGAAAGACACCATATTATGTGAGGGAAAGACACCATATTATGTGAGGAAAGCCATATTATGTGAGGGAAAGACACCATATTATGTGAGGGAAAGGACACCATATTATGTGATGTGAGGAAAGACACCATATTATGTGAGGGGAATGTGAGGACCATATTATGTGAGGAAAGACCATATTATGTGAGGGAAAGACACCATATTATGTGAGGAAAGACGCCATATTATGTGAGGAAAGACGCCATATTATGTGAGGAAAGACACCATATTATGTGAGGAAAGACACCATATTATGTGAGGGAAAGACACCATATTATGTGAGGGAAAGACACCATATTATGTGAGGAAAGACACCATATTATGTGAGGGAAAGACACCATATTATGTGAGGAAAGACGCCATATTATGTGAGGAAAGACGCCATATTATGTGAGGAAAGACACCATATTATGTGAGGAAAGACATATTATGTGAGGAAAGACCATATTATGTGAGGAAAGACACCATATTATGTGAGGAAAGACACCATATTATGTGAGGAAAGACACCATATTATGTGAGGAAAGACACCATATTATGTGAGGAAAGACACCATATTATGTGAGGAAAGACACCATATTATGTGAGGAAAGACACCATAATATGTGAGGAAAGACACCATATTATATATGTGAGGAAAGACACCATAATATGTGAGGAAAGACACCATATTATGTGAGGAAAGACACCATAATATGTGAGGAAAGACACCATATTATGTGAGGAAAGACACCATATTATGTGAGGAAAGACACCATATTATGTGAGGAAATACACCATATTATGTGAGGAAAGACACCATATTATGTGAGGAAAGACACCATATTATGTGAGGAAAGACGCCATATTATGTGAGGAAATCCTTGACTGGAGTGGAGACGTTTGTGGTGGGTGTGGGGAACATGTGAGGACGGGGGGGGGGGGGGGTAGAATAGGGTTGAGCGGGGGTTTAGGGGGAGTTAGGATAGAGTTAGGATGTGTGGTGGCTTGGGTGTTTGAGGGGTTGGGGGGGGGGGGGTTGTAGTTGGTCAGGTGTGACTTGGGAATATTACCCCGCCCCCCTCTCCATCCCCACCTTCCCCCTCCCCCTACCTTCCCCCTCCACACACAACGTTACGTGTGGGTGGTACTGTGTCGTTATCACCCCGCCCCCCCCTCTCCACCCCTTCCCACCCCCTAGCACCGTTACCTCCGCCCTTACACACACACACACACACACACACACACACACACACACACACACACACACACACACACACACACACACACACACACACACACACACACACACACACACACACGAGGTCGGGGGCCTCGTAGCCTGGTGGATAGCGCGCAGGACTCGTAATTCTGTGGCGCGGGTTCGATTCCCGCACGAGGCAGAAACAAATGGGCAAAGTTTCTTTCACCCTAAGTGCCCCTGTTACCTAACAGTAAATAGGTACCTGGGAGTTAGTCAGCTGTCACGGGCTGCTTCCTGGGGTGTGTGTGTGGGGTGTGGGGAAAAAAGAAAAAAGAAAAAAAAATAGTAGTTAGTAAACAGTTGATTGACAGTTGAGAGGCGGGCCGAAAGAGCAAAGCTCAACCCCCGCAAAACACACACACACACACACACACACACACACACACACACACACACACACACAAAGAATCTCACCATGGATACTAAAGGAAGGTGCAGAAGCACTAAGTGTGCCACTCTCTATGGTGTATAACAGGTCACTGGAAACAGGAGACTTACCAGAAAGTTGGAAGACAGCTAAGGTAGTCCCAATATACAAGAAGGGTGACAGGCAAGAGGCACTGAACTACAGGCCAGTGTCCTTAACTTGTATACCATGCAAGGTGATGGAGAAGATCGTGAGGAAAAGGCTCGTAGAGCATCTGGAGGGAAATAACTTTGTAACGCACCACCAACATGGGTTCAGAGATGGTAAATCGTGCCTCACAGGTTTAATAGAATTCTATGACCAGGCAACAAAAATTAGGCAGGAAAGAGAAGGGTGGGCCGACTGCATTTTCCTGGACTGCCAGAAAGCCTTTGACACAGTACCCCATAAAAGGCTGTTAAAAAAGTTGGAGCAACAGGCAGGAGTAAAAGGGAAGGTGCTCCAGTGGATAAGGGAGTACTTAAGCAACAGGAAACAGCGAGTAACGGTGAGGGGGGAGACATCAGAGTGGCGAGATGTCACCAGCGGAGTCCCACAGGGCTCAGTACTTGGACCCATCCTGTTTCTAATATATGTAAACGATCTTCCAGAGGGTATAGACTCATTCCTCTCAATGTTTGCTGATGATGCAAAAATTATGAGAAGAATCAAGACGGATGAAGATAGACAGAGACTACAGGATGACCTGGATAAACTGGAGGAATGGTCTAGAAAATGGCTGCTAAAGTTCAACTCAGGAAAGTGTAAGGTAATGAAATTAGGCGAAGGGAGCAGGAGGCTGAACACAAGGTACCATCTGGGAGGTGAAATCCTGCAAGAGTCAAATAGAGAGAAAGATCTGGGGGTTGATATCACACCGAACCTGTCCCCAGAGGCCCACATCAAAAGGATATCATCAGCGGCATATGCTAGACTGGCCAACATAAGAACTGCCTTTAGAAACTTGTGTAAGGAATCGTTCAGGACCCTGTATACCACTTATGTAAGACCAATCCTGGAATATGCAGCTCCAGCCTGGAGTCCATACCTAGTTAAACACAAGACAAAGTTAGAGAAGATTCAGCGGTATGCCACCAGGCTCGTCCCGGAACTGAGAGGAATGAGCTACGAGGAAAGGCTAAAGGAGCTGAACCTCACGTCCCTGGAAAACAGAAGAGTAAGGGGAGACATGATAACCACCTACAAAATTCTCAGGGGAATTGACAGGGTGGACAAAGACAAACTCTTCAGCACGGGTGGGACACGAACAAGGGGACACAGGTGGAAACTTAGTACCCAGATGAGCCACAGAGACGTTAGAAAGAATTTTTTCAGTGTCAGAGTAGTTAATAAATGGAATGCACTAGGAAGTGATGTGGTGGAGGCTGACTCCATACACAGTTTCTAATGTAGATATGATAGAGCCCAGTAGGCTCAGGAATCTGTACACCAGTTGATTGACAGTTGAGAGGCGGGACCAAAGAGCCAGAGCTCAACCCCCGCAAGCACAACTAGGTGAGTACACACACACACACACACTAGAGTTGGATGTGACAAAGGCTATAGGTCCAGTTGGAATCTTTAGTAACCTTGGATACTAAAGGAAGGAGCAGAAGAACTGTGCCTACCACTCTCCATAGTGTATAACACATCACTGGCAACAGGGGAACTGCCAGATATTTGGGAAGCAGCTAACGTAGTCCCGATATACAAGAAAGGGGATAGACAGGAGGCACTGAACTAATGGCCAGTGTCCCTAACCTGCATACCATGCAAGTTGATGGAGAAGATTGTGCGAAGAAAGCTAGTGGAGCACCTGGAGCGAAAGAACTTTGTAACACAGCATCAACATGGGTTCAGGGATGGCAGGTCCTGCCTCACAGGGTTACTTGAATTCTACGACCAGGCAACAAAAATAAGGCAAGAAAGAGAAGGGTGGGCAGACTGCATATTTTTGGATTGCCAGAAAGCCTTTGATACAGTACCACACAAGAGGCTAGTGAAAAAGCTGGAGATGCAGGCTGGAGTGAAAGGGAAAGTACTATATTGGATAAAGGAGTACCTAAACAACAGGAGACAACGAGTCAGTGTGAGGGGTGAGGTGTCAGATTGGCGAAACGTTACAAGTGGAGTCCCGCAGGGGTCAGTCCTTGGACCTATACTGTTTCTGATATATGTAAATGATCTCCCAGAGGGTATAGACTCGTTTCTCTCAATGTTTGCTGATGATGCAAAAATTATGAGGAGGATAGAAACAGAGGATGATAGTAGGAGGCTACAAGATGACCTAGACAGACTGAGTGAATGGTCCAACAAATGGCTGCTAAAGTTCAACCCGAGTAAATGCAAAGTAATGAAACTAGGCAGTGGAAACAGGAGGCCAGACACAGGATACAGAATAGGAGATGAAGTACTTAATGAAACGGACAGAGAGAAAGATCTAGGAGTTGATATCACACCAAACCTGTCTCCTGAAGCCCACATAAAAAGAATAACGTCTGCGGCATATGCGAGGCTGGCTAACATCAGAACAGCCTTCAGGAACCTGTGTAAGGAATCATTCAGAATCTTGTATACCACATATGTAAGACCAATCCTGGAGTATGCGGCCCCAGCATGGAGCCCGTACCTTGTCAAGCACAAGACGAAGCTGGAAAAAGTCCAAAGGTATGCCACTAGACTAGTCCCAGAACTAAGAGGCATGAGTTACGAGGAAAGGCTGCGGGAAATGCACCTTACGACACTGGAAGACAGAAGAGTAAGGGGAGACATGATCACTACCTACAAAATCCTCAGGGGAATCGACCGGGTAGACAAGGATAAACTATTCAACACTGGTGGGACGCGAACAAGGGGACACAGGTGGAAACTGAGTACCCACATGAGCCACAGAGACGTTAGAAAGAACTTTTTCAGTGTCAGAGTAGTTAACGGATGGAATGCATTAGG
The DNA here is from genome assembly GCF_020424385.1 of Procambarus clarkii. Lineage (NCBI taxonomy): Eukaryota > Metazoa > Arthropoda > Malacostraca > Decapoda > Cambaridae > Procambarus > Procambarus clarkii. The sequence continues at coordinate 46,714 of NW_025551959.1, forward strand.
CAGTGATGTGGTGGAGGCTGACTCCATACACAGTTTCAAATGTAGATATGATAGAGCCCAATAGGCTCAGGAACCTGTACACCAGTACACCAGTTGATTGACAGTTGAGAGGCGGGACCAAAGAGCCAAAGCTCAACCCCCGCAAGCACAACTAGGTGAGTACACGCACGCAGACAATGGACCCAAGGGAGGCTAGTAGAGGAGTCAATGGACCCAAGGGAGGCTAGTAGAGGAGACAATGGACCCAAGGGAGGCTAGTAGAGGAGACAATGGACCCACGGGAGGCTAGTAGAGGAGACAATGGACCCACGGGAGGCTAGTAGAGGAGACAATGGACCCACGGGAGGCTAGTAGAGGAGACAATGGACCCAAGGGAGGCTAGTAGAGGAGACAATGGACCCACGGGAGGCTAGTAGAGGAGACAATGGACCCACGGGAGGCTAGAAGAGGAGACAATGGACCCAAGGGAGGCTAGTAGAGGAGACAATGGACCCACGGGAGGCTAGTAGAGGAGACAATGGACCCAAGGGAGGCTAGTAGAGGAGACAATGGACCCAAGGGAGGCTAGTAGAGGAGACAATGGACCCACGGGAGGCTAGTAGAGGAGACAATGGTCCCACGGGAGGCTAGTAGAGGAGACAATGGACCCAAGGGAGGCTAGTAGAGGAGACAATGGACCCAAGGGAGGCTAGTAGAGGAGACAATGGACCCAAGGGAGGCTAGTAGAGGAGACAATGGACCCAAGGGAGGCTAGTAGAGGAGACAATGGACCCAAGGGAGGCTAGTAGAGGAGACAATGGACCCAAGGGAGGCTAGTAGAGGAGACAATGGACCCAAGGGAGGCTAGTAGAGGAGACAATGGACCCAAGGGAGGCTAGTAGAGGAGACAATGGACCCAAGGGAGGCTAGTAGAGGAGACAATGGACCCAAGGGAGGCTAGTAGAGGAGACAATGGACCCAAGGGAGGCTAGTAGAGGAGACAATGGACCCAAGGGAGGCTAGTAGAGGAGACAATGGACCCAAGGGAGGCTAGTAGAGGAGACAATGGACCCAAGGGAGGCTAGTAGAGGAGACAATGGACCCAAGGGAGGCTAGTAGAGGAGACAATGGACCCAAGGGAGGCTAGTAGAGGAGACAATGGACCCAAGGGAGGCTAGTAGAGGAGACAATGGACCCAAGGGAGGCTAGTAGAGGAGACAATGGACCCAAGGGAGGCTAGTAGAGGAGACAATGGACCCAAGGGAGGCTAGTAGAAGGGAGGCTAGTAGAGGAGACAATGGACCCAAGGGAGGCTAGTAGAGGAGACAATGGACCCAAGGGAGGCTAGTAGAGGAGACAATGGACCCAAGGGAGGCTAGTAGAGGAGACAATGGACCAAGGGAGGCTAGTAGAGGAGACAATGGACCCAAGGGAGGCTAGTAGAGGAGACAATGGACCCAAGGGAGGCTAGTAGAGGAGACAATGGACCCAAGGGAGGCTAGTAGAGGAGACAATGGACCCAAGGGAGGCTAGTAGAGGAGACAATGGACCCAAGGGAGGCTAGTAGAGGAGACAATGGACCCAAGGGAGGCTAGTAGAGGAGACAATGGACCCAAGGGAGGCTAGTAGAGGAGACAATGGACCCACGGGAGGCTAGTAGAGGAGACAATGGACCCAAGGGAGGCTAGTAGAGGAGACAATGGACCCAAGGGAGGCTAGTAGAGGAGACAATGGACCCAAGGGAGGCTAGTAGAGGAGACAATGGACCCAATGGACCCAAGGGAGGCTAGTAGAGGAGACAATGGACCCAAGGGAGGCTAGTAGAGGAGACAATGGACCCACGGGAGGCTAGTAGAGGAGACAATGGACCCACGGGAGGCTAGTAGAGGAGACAATGGACCCAAGGGAGGCTAGTAGAGGAGACAATGGACCCACGGGAGGCTAGTAGAGGAGACAATGGACCCACGGGAGGCTAGTAGAGGAGACAATGGACCCAAGGGAGGCTAGTAGAGGAGACAATGGACCCACGGGAGGCTAGTAGAGGAGACAATGGACCCAAGGGAGGCTAGTAGAGGAGACAATGGACCCAAGGGAGGCTAGTAGAGGAGACAATGGACCCAAGGGAGGCTAGTAGAGGAGACAATGGACCCACGGGAGGCTAGTAGAGGAGACAATGGACCCAAGGGAGGCTAGTAGAGGAGACAATGGACAATGGACCCACGGGAGGCTAGTAGAGGAGACCCAAGGGAGGCTAGTAGAGGAGACAATGGACCCAAGGGAGGCTAGTAGAGGAGACAATGGACCCAAGGGAGGCTAGTAGAGGAGACAATGGACCCAAGGGAGGCTAGTAGAGGAGACAATGGACCCAAGGGAGGCTAGTAGAGGAGACAATGGACCAAGGGAGGCTAGTAGAGGAGACAATGGACCCAAGGGAGGCTAGTAGAGGAGACAATGGACCCAAGGGAGGCTAGTAGAGGAGACAATGGACCCAAGGGAGGCTAGTAGAGGAGACAATGGACCCAAGGGAGGCTAGTAGAGGAGACAATGGACCCAAGGGAGGCTAGTAGAGGAGACAATGGACCCAAGGGAGGCTAGTAGAGGAGACAATGGACCCAAGGGAGGCTAGTAGAGGAGACAATGGACCCACGGGAGGCTAGTAGAGGAGACAATGGACCCAAGGGAGGCTAGTAGAGGAGACAATGGACCCAAGGGAGGCTAGTAGAGGAGACAATGGACCCAAGGGAGGCTAGTAGAGGAGACAATGGACCCAAGGGAGGCTAGTAGAGGAGACAATGGACCCACGGGAGGCTAGTAGAGGAGACAATGGACCCAAGGGAGGCTAGTAGAGGAGACAATGGACCCAAGGGAGGCTAGTAGAGGAGACAATGGACCCAAGGGAGGCTAGTAGAGGAGACAATGGACCCAAGGGAGGCCACCCGGGAGGCTAGTAGAGGAGACAATGGACCCAAGGGAGGCTAGTAGAGGAGACAATGGACCCACGGGAGGCTAGTAGAGGAGACAATGGACCCACGGGAGGCTAGTAGAGGAGACAATGGTCCCACGGGAGGCTAGTAGAGGAGACAATGGACCCAAGGGAGGCTAGTAGAGGAGACAATGGACCCAAGGGAGGCTAGTAGAGGAGACAATGGACCCAAGGGAGGCTAGTAGAGGAGACAATGGACCCAAGGGAGGCTAGTAGAGGAGACAATGGACCAAGGGAGGCTAGTAGAGGAGACAATGGACCCACGGGAGGCTAGTAGAGGAGACAATGGACCCAAGGGAGGCTAGTAGAGGCTAGTTCAGCCATCGTCGACCACAGGCCATGGCGGAAACAAATGGGCAGAGTTTCTTTCATCCTGATGCGCCTGTTCAACTAGCAGTAAATAGGTACCTGGGAGTTAGACAGATGTTACGGGCTGCTTCCTGGGTGTGTGTGTGGGGGGGGGGAATAAAAGAAATAAGTTGATTTATTGACAGTTGAGAGGCGGATAGAAAGAGCGGAGCTCCACCCCGCAAGCACAACTAGGTCAACACAACTAGGTGACGACACCACATAATAACTCCATCATATAGCATGGTCAAAGTGATGAAATGTAATCATTTAAATCATCTTCAAAGTGATGATTAAATATGATGAAACCATATTAAATAAATTTTCTGTGAATTTTTATATCAAGTATGGTTGAGTTTGAGAGAGTAAGATCTACCTCCATTCTCAGATACTTGACTTTAGTGGTATATCCACTATAACAGAGCTATATACTCATATATATCCACTATAACAGAGCTATATACTCATATATATCCACTATAACAGGGCTACATATTGATATATCCACTGTAACAGAGTTATATACTGATATATCCAATATAACAGGGCTACATACTGATATATCCACTATAACAGAGTTATATACTGATATATCCAATATAACAGGGCTACATACTGATATATCCACTATAACAGGGCTACATACTGATATATCCACTATAACAGGGCTACATACGGATATATCCACTATAACAGGGCTACATACGGATATATCCACTATAACAGGGCTACATACGGATATATCCACTATAACAGGGCTACATACGGATATATCCACTATAACAGGGCTACATACGGATATATCCACTATAACAGGGCTACATACGGATATATCCACTATAACAGGGCTACATACTGATATATCCACTATAACAGGGCTACATACTGATATATCCACTATAACAGGGCTACATACGGATATATCCACTATAACAGGGCTACATACGGATATATCCACTATAACAGGGCTACATACGGATATATCCACTATAACAGGGCTACATACGGATATATCCACTATAACAGGGCTACTTTCTGATATATCCACTATAACAGGGCTACATACGGATATATCCACTATAACAGGGTTACATACGGATATATCCACTATAACAGAGCTATATACTCATATATATCCAGTATAACAGGACTACATTCTGATATATCCACTATAACAGAGTTATATACTGATATATCCACTATAACAGGGCTACATACGGATATATCCACTATAACAGGGCTACATTCTGATATATCCACTATAACAGAGTTATATACAGATATATCCACTATAACAGAGCTATATATAATAGATATATTAGAAGCATACCATATTATATTAATCCAGTAAGTGAATGATAGATTAAAGTCAACGTTTCGCGCATACAATTTCATACAGCTATGAAACATTTTCAATTTTTACAAATTGATGTATTTACAGAAAAATTCATAAATGGAATATTTTAACACGAAATAGTTATTTGTAAAATATAAAGTAACAAATTGTGTTATGAAAAGCCAGTCCCTCCCCCAGGGCCACACACCACTGGCCAGTCCTCCCCCAGGGCCACACACCACTGGCCAGTCCTCCCCCAGGGCCACACACCACTGGCCAGTCCTCCCCCAGGGCCACACACCACTGGCCAGTCCTCCCCCAGGGCCACACACCACTGGCCAGTCTCCCCCCAGGGCCACACACCACTGGCCAGTCCTCCCCCAGGGCCACACACCACTGGCCAGTCCTCCCTCATGGCCACACACCACTGGCCAGTCCTCCCCCAGGGCCACACACCACTGGCCAGTCCTCCCCCAGGGCCACATACCACTGTCCAGTCCTCCCCCAGGGCCACACACCACTGTCCAGTCCTCCCCAGGGCCACATACCACTGTCCAGTCCCTCCCCCAGGGCCACACACCACTGTCCAGTCCTCCCCCAGGGCCACACACCACTGACCAGTCCCTCCCCCAGGGCCACACACCACTGGCCAGTCCTCCCCCAGGGCCACACACCACTGGCCAGTCCCTCCCCCAGGGCCACACACCACTGACCAGTCCCTCCCCCAGGGCCACACACCACTGGCCAGTCCTCCCCCAGGGCCACACCCCACTGGCCAGTCCTCCCCCAGGGCCACACACCACTGGCCAGTCCCTCCCCCAGGGCCACACACCCACTGTCCAGTCCTCCCCCAGGGCCACACACCACTGGCCAGTCCTCCCCCAGGGCCACACACCACTGGCCAGTCCTCCCCCCGGGCCACACACCACTGGCCAGTCCTCCCCCAGGGCCACACACCACTGGCCATTCCTCCCCCAGGGCCACACACCACTGACCAGTCCCTCCCCCAGGGCCACATACCACTGGCCAGTCCTCCCCCCAGGGCCACACACCACTGGCCAGTCCCTTCCCCAGGGCCACACACCACTGGCCAGTCCCTCCCCCAGTGCCACACACCACTGACCAGTCCCTCCCCCAGGGCCACACACCACTGGCCAGTCCTCCCCCCAGGGCCACACACCACTGGCCAGTCCTCCCCCAGGGCCACACACCACTGGCCAGTCCTCCCCCAGGGCCACACACCACTGGCCAGTCCTCCCCTAGGGCCACACACCACTGACCAGTCCTCCCCCAGGGCCACACACCACTGGCCAGTCCTCCCCCAGGGCCACACACCACTGGCCAGTCCTCCCCCAGGGCCACACACCACTGACCAGTCCCTCCCCCAGGGCCACACACCACTGGCCAGTCCCTCCCCAGGGCCACACACCACTGGCCAGTCCTCCCCCACACACCACTGGCCAGTCCCTCCCCCAGGGCCACACACCACTGACCAGTCCCTCCCCCAGGGCCACACACCACTGACCAGTCCCTCCCCCAGGGCCACACACCACTGGCCAGTCCCTCCCCCAGGGCCACACACCACTGTCCAGTCCTCCCCCAGGGCCACACACCACTGGCCAGTCCTCCCCCAGGGCCACACACCACTGGCCAGTCCTCCCCCAGGGCCACACACCACTGTCCAGTCCCTCCCCCAGGGCCACACACCACTGGCCAGTCCCTCCCCCAGGGCCACACACCACTGGCCAGTCCTCCCCCAGGGCCACACACCACTGGCCAGTCCTCCCCCAGGGCCACACACCACTGGCCAGTCCTCCCCCAGGGCCACACACCACTGGCCAGTCTTCCCCCAGGGCCACACACCACTGGCCAGTCCTCCCCCCAGGGCCACACACCACTGGCCAGTCCTCCCCCAGGGCCACACACCACTGGCCAGTCCTCCCCCAGGGCCACACACCACTGGCCAGTCCCTCCCCCAGGGCCACACACCACTTGCCAGTCCTCCCCCCAGGGCCACACACCACTGGCCAGTCCTCCCCCAGGGCCACACACCACTGGCCAGTCCTCCCCCAGGGCCACACACCACTGGCCAGTCCCTCCCCAGGGCCACACACCACTTGCCAGTCCTCCCCCAGGGCCACACACCACTGGCCAGTCCTCCCCCAGGGCCACACACCACTGGCCAGTCCTCCCCCAGGGCCACACACCACTGGCCAGTCCTCCCCCAGGGCCACACACCACTGGCCAGTCCCTCCCCCAGGGCCACACACCACTGGCCAGTCCTCCCCCAGGGCCCACACCACTGGCCAGTCCTGGCCACACACCCAGTCCTCCCCCAGGGCCACACACCACTGGCCAGTCCTCCCCCCAGGGCCACACACCACTGGCCAGTCCTCCCCCAGGGCCACACACCACTGGCCAGTCCTCCCCCAGGGCCACACACCACTGGCCAGTCCCCCAGGGCCACCACCACTGGCCAGTCCTCCCCCACACACACCACTGGCCAGTCCTCCCCCCAGGGCCACACACCACTGGCCAGTCCTCCCCCAGGGCCCACACACCAGTCCTGGCCACACACCACCAGTCCTCCCCCAGGGCCACACACCACTGGCCAGTCCTCCCCCAGGGCCACACACCACTGGCCAGTCCTCCCCCAAGGCCACACACCACTGGCCAGTCCTCCCCAGGGCCACACACCACTGGCCAGTCCTCCCCCAGGGCCACACACCACTGGCCAGCCCCTCCCCCAGGGCCACACACCACTGGCCAGTCCCCCTCACACACCACTGGCCAGTCCTCCCCACACACCACTGGCCAGTCCTCCCTGGCCAGTCCTCCCCCAGGGCCACACACCACTGGCCAGTCCTCCCCCAGGGCCACACACCACTGGCCAGTCCTCCCCAGGGCCACTGGCCACACCACTGGCCAGTCCTCCCCCAGGGCCACACACCACTGGCCAGTCCTCCCCCAGGGCCACACACCACTGGCCAGTCCCTCCCCAGGGCCACACACCACTGGCCAGTCCTCCCCCAGGGCCACACACCACTGGCCAGTCCTCCCCCAGGGCCACACACCACTGGCCAGTCCTCCCCCAGGGCACACACCACTGGCCAGTCCTCCCCCAGGGCCACACACCACTGGCCAGTCCTCCCCCAGGGCCACACACCACTGGCCAGTCCTCCCCCAGGGCCACACACCACTGGCCAGTCCTCCCCCAGGGCCACACACCACTGGCCAGTCCTCCCCCAGGGCCACACACCACTGGCCCCCCAGGGCCACACACCACTGGCCAGTCACTCCCCCAGGGCCACACACCACTGGCCAGTCCTCCCCCAGGGCCACACACCACTGGCCAGTCCCTCCCCCAGGGCCACACACCACTGGCCAGTCCTCCCCCAGGGCCACACACCACTGGCCAGTCCTCCCCCAGGGCCACACACCACTGGCCAGTCCCTCCCCCAGGGCCACACACCACTGGTCCCTCCCCCAGGGCCACACACCACGCCAGTCCTCCCCCAGGGCCACACACCACTGGCCAGTCCTCCCCCAGGGCCACACACCACTGGCCAGTCCTCCCCCAGGGCCACACACCACTGGCCAGTCCTCCCCCAGGGCCACAAACCACTGGCCAGTCCCCAGGGCCACACACCACTGGCCAGTCCTCCCCAGGGCCCCCCACTGGGGCCACACACCACTGGCCAGTCCTCCCCCAGGGCCACACACCACTGGCCAGTCCCTCCCCCAGGGCCACACACCACTGACCAGTCCTCCCCCAGGGCCACACACCACTGGCCAGTCCTCCCCAGGGCCACACACCACTGGCCAGTCCTCCCCAGGGCCACACACCACTGACCAGTCCTTCCCAGGCCAACACCACTGGCCAGTCCTCCCCCAGGGCCCACAATACTGGTCAGTCCTCCCCCAGGGCCACACACCACTGGCCAGTCCTCCCCCAGGGCCACACACCACTGGCCAGTCCTCCCCCCAGGGCCACACACCACTGACCAGTCCCTTCCCCAGGGCCACACACCACTGGCCAGTCCTCCCCCAGGGCCACACACCACTGGCCAGTCCTCCCCCAGGGCCACACACCACTGGCCAGTCCCTCCCCCAGGGCCACACACCACTGGCCAGTCCTCCCCCAGGGCCACACACCACTGGCCAGTCCTCCCCCAGGGCCACACACCACTGGCCAGTCCTCCCCCAGGGCCACACACCACTGGCCAGTCCTCCCCCAGGGCCACACACCACTGGCCAGTCCTCTCCCCCAGGGCCACACACCACTGGCCAGTCCTCCCCCAGGGCCACACACCACTGGCCAGTCCCTCTCCCCCAGGGCCACACACCACTGGCCAGTCCTCCCCCAGGGCCACACACCACTGGCCAGTCCTCCCCCAGGGCCACACACCACTGGCCAGTCCTCCCCCAGGGCCACACACCACTGGCCAGTCCTCCCCCAGGGCCACACACCACTGGCCAGTCCTCCCCCAGGGCCACACACCACTGGCCAGTGGCCAGTCCCCCCAGGGCCACACACCACTGACCAGTCCCTCCCCCAGGGCCACACACCACTGGCCAGTCCTCCCCCAGGGCCACACACCACTGGCCAGTCCTCCCCCAGGGCCACACACCACTGGCCAGTCCCTCCCCCAGGGCCAGGGCCACACCACTGGCCAGTCCTCCCCCAGGGCCACACACCACTGGCCAGTCCCTCCCCCAGGGCCACACACCACTGGCCAGTGGCCCTCCCCCAGGGCCACACACCACTGACCAGTCCTCCCCCAGGGCCACACACCACTGGCCAGTCCTCCCCCAGGGCCACACACCACTGGCCAGTCCCTCCCCCAGGGCCACACACCACTGGCCAGTCCTCCCCCAGGGCCACACACCACTGGCCAGTCCCCCCCCAGGGCCACACACCACTGGCCAGTCCTCCCCCAGGGCCACACACACCACTGGCCACACACCAGTCCCTCCCCCAGGGCCACACACCACTGCCAGTCCTCCCCCCAGTGGCCAGTCCCCCCAGGGCCACACACCACTGGCCAGTGACCAGTCCCTCCCCCAGGGCCACACACCACTGGCCAGTCCTCCCCCAGGGCCACACACCACTGGCCAGTCCTCCCCCAGGGCCACACACCACTGGCCAGTCCTCCCCCAGGGCCACACACCACTAGGGCCACACACCACTGACCAGTCCCTCCCCCAGGGCCACACCACCACTCCCCCAGGGCCACACACCACTGACCAGTCCCTCCCCCAGGGCCACACACCACTGGCCAGTCCTCCCCCAGGGCCACACACCACTGGCCAGTCCCTCCCCCAGGGCCACACACCACTGACCAGTCCCTCCCCCAGGGCCACACACCACTGACCAGTCCTCCCCCAGGGCCACACACCACTGGCCAGTCCCTCCCCCAGGGCCACACACCACTGGCCAGTCCTCCCCCAGGGCCACACACCACTGGCCAGTCCTCCCCCAGGGCCACACACCACTGGCCAGTCCTCCCCCAGGGCCACACACCACTGGCCAGTCCCTCCCCCAGGGCCACACACCACTGGCCAGTCCTCCCCCAGGGCCACACACCACTGGCCAGTCCTCCCCCAGGGCCACACACCACTGGCCAGTCCTCCCCCAGGGCCACACACCACTGGCCAGTCCTCCCCCAGGGCCACACACCACTGGCCAGTCCTCCCCCAGGGCCACACACCACTGGCCAGTCCTCCCCCAGGGCCACACACCACCACTGGCCAGTCCTCCTCCCCCAGGGCCACACACCACTGGCCAGTCCTCCCCCAGGGCCACACACCACTGGCCAGTCCTCCCCCAGGGCCACACACCACTGGCCAGTCCTCCCCCAGGGCCACACACCACTTGCCAGTCCTCCCCCCAGGGCCACACACCACTGGCCAGTCCTCCCCCAGGGCCACACACCACTGGCCAGTCCTCCCCCAGGGCCACACACCACTGGCCAGTCCTCCCCCAGGGCCACACACCACTGGCCAGTCCTCCCCCAGGGCCACACACCACTGGCCAGTCCCTCCCCCAGGGCCACACACCACTGGCCAGTCCTCCCCCAGGGCCACACACCACTGGCCAGTCCTCCCCCAGGGCCACACACCACTGGCCAGTCCTCCCCCAGGGCCACACACCACTGGCCAGTCCCTCCCCCAGGGCCACACACCACTTGCCAGTCCTCCCCCAGGGCCACACACCACTGGCCAGTCCTCCCCCAGGGCCACACACCACTGGCCCTCCCCCAGGGCCACACACCACTGGCCAGTCCTCCCCCAGGGCCACACACCACTGGCCAGTCCTCCCCCAGGGCCACACACCACTGGCCAGTCCTCCCCCAGGGCCACACACCACTGGCCAGTCCTCCCCCAGGGCCACACACCACTGGCCAGTCCTCCCCCCAGGGCCACACACCACTGGCCAGTCCTCCCCCAGGGCCACACACCACTGGCCAGTCCTCCCCCAGGGCCACACACCACTGGCCAGTCCTCCCCCAGGGCCACACACCACTGGCCAGTCCTCCCCCAGGGCCACACACCACTGGCCAGTCCTCCCCCAGGGCCACACACCACTGGCCAGTCCTCCCCCAGGGCCACACACCACTGGCCAGGCCACACACCACTGGCCAGTCCTCCCCCAGGGCCACACACCACTGGCCAGTCCTCCCCCAGGGCCACACACCACTGGCCAGTCCCTCCCCAGGGCACACACACCACTGGCCACACACCACTGGCCAGTCCTCCCCCAGGGCCACACACCACTGGCCAGTCCTCCCCCAGGGCCACACACCACTGGCCAGTCCTCCCCCAGGGCCACACACCACTGGCCAGTCCTCCCCCAGGGCCACACACCACTCTCCCCCAGGCCACACACCACTGGCCAGGGCCAGTCCTCCCCCAGGGCCACACCACCACTGGCCTGGCCAGTCCTCCCCCAGGGCCACACACCACTGGCCAGTCCTCCCCCAGGGCCACACACCACTGGCCAGTCCTCCCCCAGGGCCACACACCACTGGCCAGTCCTCCCCCAGGGCCACACACCACTGGTCCTCCCCCAGGGCCACACACCACTCCAGTCCTCCCCCAGGGCCACACACCACTGGCCAGTCCTCCCCCAGGGCCACACACCACTGGCCAGTCCTCCCCCAGGGCCACACACCACTGGCCAGTCCTCCCCCAGGGCCACACACCACTGGTCCTCCCCCAGGGCCACACACCACTGGCCAGTCCTCCCCCAGGGCCACACACCACTGGCCAGTCCTCCCCCAGGGCCACACACCACTGGCCAGTCCCTCCCCCAGGGCCACACACCACTGGCCAGTCCTCCCCCAGGGCCACACACCACTGGCCAGTCCCTCCCCCAGGGCCACACACCACTGGCCAGTCCTCCCCCAGGGCCACACACCACTGGCCAGTCCCTCCCCCAGGGCCACACACCACTGGCCAGTCCTCCCCCAGGGCCACACACCACTGGCCAGTCCTCCCCCAGGGCCACACACCACTGGCCAGTCCTCCCCCAGGGCCACACACCACTGGCCAGTCCCTCCCCCAGGGCCACACACCACTGACCAGTCCCTCCCCCAGGGCCACACACCACTGGCCAGTCCTCCCCCAGGGCCACACACCACTGGCCAGGGCCACACACCACTGGCCAGTCCTCCCCCAGGGCCACACATCACTGGTCAGTCCTCCCCCAGGGCCACACACCACTGGCCAGTCCTCCCCCAGGGCCACACACCACTGGCCAGTCCTCCCCCAGGGCCACACATCACTGGTCAGTCCTCCCCCAGGGCCACACACCACTGGCCAGTCCTCCCCCAGGGCCACAAGGGAGCCGGTTAGGGAACGCTGCCACTACTGGCCATAATTAACTCCCACAGTTTTCAACAGGTAAATTTATTTCCACATTGTGGCGTACCTTGAGTACGGTATTTTGTGCTCCAGGCTGTGTGTGTGTGTGTGTGTGTGTGTGTGTGTGTGTGTGTGTGTGTGTGTGTGTGTGTGTGTGTGTGTGTGTGTGTGTGTGAGTGTGTGTGTGTGTGTGTGTGTGTGTGTGTGTGTGTGTGTGTGTGTGTGTGTGTGTGAGTGTGTGTGTGTGTGTGTGTGAGTGTGTGTGTGTGTGTGAGTGTGTGTGTGTGTGTGTGTGTGTGAGTGTGTGTGTGTGTGTGTGTGTGTGTGTGTGTGTGTGTGTGTGTGTGTGTGTGTGTGTGTGTGAGTGTGTGTGTGTGTGTGTGTGTGTGTGTGTGTGTGTGTGTGTGTGTGTGTGTGTGTGTGTGTGTGTGTGTGTGTGTGTGTGTGTGTGTGTGTGTGTGTGTGTGTGTGTGTGTGTGTGTGTGTGTGTACTCACCTATGTGTACTCACCTATATGTGCTTGCAGGATCGAGCATTGACTCTTGGATCCCGCCTTTCTAGCTATCGGTTGTTTACAGCAATGACTCCTGTCCCATTTCCCTATCATACCTAGTTTTAAAAGTATGAATAGTATTTGCTTCCACAACCTGTTCCCCAAGTGCATTCCATTTTTCCACTACTCTCACGCTAAAAGAAAACTTCCTAACATCTCTGTGACTCATCTGAGTTTCCAGTTTCCACCCATGTCCCCTCGTTCTGTTATTATTACGTGTGAACATTTCATCTATTTCCACTTTATCAATTCCCGAGTATTTTATATGTCCCTATCATATCTCCTCTCTCCCTTCTTTTCTCTAGTGTCGTTAGGTTCAGTTCCTTCAGCCGCTCTTCATATCCCATCCCTCGTAACTCTGGGACAAGCCTCGTCGCAAACCTCTGAACCTTCTCCAGTTTCTTTATGTGTTTCTTTAGGTGGGGGCTCCATGATGGCGCGGCATACTCTAAGACGGGTCTCACGTAGGCAGTGTAAAGCGCCCTAAAAGCTTCCTCATTTAGGTTTCTGAATGAAGTTCTAATTTTCGCCAGTGTAGAGTACGCTGCTGTCGTTATCCTATTTATATGTGCCTCAGGAGTTAGATTAGGTGTCACATCCACTCCCAGGTCTCTTTCTCGAATCGTTACAGGTAGGCTGTTCCCCTTCATTGTGTACTGTCCCTTTGGTCTCCTGTCACCTGATCCCATTTCCATAACTTTACATTTACTGGTGTTAAACTCCAGTAGCCATTTCTCTGACCATCTCTGCAGCCTGTTTAAGTCCTCTTGGAGGATCCTACAATCCTCGTCTGTCACAACTCTTCTCATTAATTTTGCGTCATCTGCAAACATTGACATGTATGATTCCACTCCTGTAAACATATCATTTACGTAAATTAGAAAGAGGATTGGTCCCAGCACCGATCCTTGAGGTACTCCACTTGTTACTGTTCGCCAGTCCGACTTTTCGCCCCTTACCATTACCCTCTGGCTCCTTCCTGATAGGTAGTTCTTCACCCATACTAGGGCCTTTCCGCTTACTCCTGCCTGCCTCTCAAGTTTGTATAGCAGTCTCATGTGCGGTACCGTATCAAAGGCCTTTTGGCAGTCAAGAAATATGCAGTCTGCCCAGCCTTCTCTGTCCTGCCTTATCCTTGTTACTTTATCATAGAATTCTAAAAGGTTTGTTAGGCATGATTTCCCTGTCCAGAACCCATGTTGGTGCTTGTTTACAAACCCAATGCTCTCCAGGTGCTCAACAAGTCTTAGCCTAATTATTCTTTCAAGTATTTTGCAGGGGTGTGTGTGTGTGTGAGTGTGTGTGTGTGTGTGTGTGTGTGTGTGTGTGTGTGTGTGTGTGTGTGTGTGTGTGTGTGTGTGTGTGAGTGTGTGAGTGTGTGTGTGTGTGTGTGTGTGTGTGTGTGTGTGTGTGTGTGTGTGTGTGTGTGTGTGTGTGTGTGTGTGTGTGTGAGAGAGAGAGAGAGAGAGAGAGAGAGAGAGAGAGAGAGAGAGAGAGAGAGAGAGAGAGAGAGAGAGAGAGAGAGAGAGAGAGAGAGAGAGATGGCGTGAGCTGTAACAGATGGAAGGTGTTTCCCACGGATGGTTTCAGTCTTGGAGGTGAGAGAAAGCAGGTGTTGTGGTGTTAGACAGATGTTGGCGGTACAAGCATGTTCACTCTTCTATTGGTGTATTAGTGTTGCCTCAACATATGTTGGTGATGTTGTGCCTGACCTTCACCATGTAGTAACCTCTCCCCCACCCCCACAGCAACATGTCTGCCACCCCCACACTACCTGACAGTGACCCAGGACTAAGACAGTGTTGGTCTCCCTCAGGTACTGGACTATCGACCGAGGTCAGGCCAGGAAGAGAGACACTAGTGGAGGAGGCGGGAGCTACACCCACATCAAGAGGAACCTAAGAGAGCGCGGACAGCTCTACGAGGACGCCCAGTTCTCCACTACCGTCAGGTCTCTCTTCATCCACAAGAAGCCTCACTTGGGACCCATCGTCTGGATGAGGCCGCATGTAAGTATAACTTCTTTTCCAGTCACCTGGGCTGTAGCAGACTCGAACACTCGACCGCATGCGTGTGAGGCCGAGGCTCCGTTGACTGCGCTATGAGTAGTCTTAATAAGGAAAGTTTCCAGAATCATCCAATTTCAAAACGTCACTATTACGGTGGTTTATTCATACTAATACACCGCAGCTTAATGGATTGGTCAATTTCGTCCAAAATACGAGGTATTACGTGAGAGAGACGGCCGGAACGTTTACTTCCAGTATTGGTGTGAGACAGTGTTACCCACGCGGACTCTTAACACCAGGTCCTGTAGAATAACACGCAGTGGGTGCCACCAGTAGGCGGGGAACCAAGAGCTAAACCTCACTCCCTGTGGGCACTGTAAGGTAAGGTACACCTGTACCTGTGTCAGGCACGCCACGCTCTGTGCTGCTGCTGCTCTGTGGCTGCTGCTGCTCTGTGGCTGCTGCTGCTCTGTGGCTGCTGCTGCTCTGTGGCTGCTACTGCTCTGTGACTGCTGCTGCTCTGTGAATGTTGGTCTGTGGCTGCTTCTCTGTTGCTGCTGCTGCTCTGTGGCTGCTGCTGCTCTGTGACTGCTGCTGCTCTGTGACTGTTGGTCCGTGGCTGCTGCTCTGTGGCTGCTGCTACTCTGGCTGCGACTGCTCTGTGGCTGTTACTCTGTGGCTGCTGCTCTGTGGCTGCTGCTCTGCAACTGCTGCTGATCTGTGGTTGTTGCTTCTCTGTGGCTGCTGCTGCTCTGAGGCTGTTGCTGCTCTGACGCTGCTGCTCTGTAGCTCCTACTGCTCTATGACTGCTGCTATTGTGTGGCTGCTGCTCTGCAACTGCTGCTGATCTGTGGTTGCTACTGCTCTGTGGCTGATGCTGCTCTGAGGCTGTTGCTCTGTGTCTGCTGCTGCTCTGTGGCTGCTTCTGCTCTGACTGCTGCTGCTCTGGGGCTGCTGCTGCTCTGTGGTTCTTGCTGCTTTGTGGCTGCTCCTGCTCTGTGGCTGTTGCTACGTGGCTGCTGCTCTGTGGCTGCTGCTCTGTGGCTTCTGATCTGTTGCTATTGCTCTGTGGCTGTTGCTGCTCAGTGGTTGCTGTTCCTCTGTGGCGGCTGCTCTGTTGCTGTTGCTCTATGACTGCTGCACTGTGGCTGCTGCTGCACTGTGCTGCTGCTGCTGTGCCACAGCAGCAACAGCCACAGCAGAAACAGCCACAGAGCAGCACCCACAAAGCAAAATTCACAGATCAGCAGCAGCCACAGAGCAGCAGCAGCCATAGAGCACCAGCCACAGAGCAGCAGCAGCAGTCACAGAATAGCAGCAGCCACAGAGCAGTACCAACAGCAACAGAGCGCAACAGTCACAGATCACCAACAGCCACAGAGCAGCAGAAGCCACAGAGGTTGCTGCTCTGTGGCTGCTGCTGCTAATGTGACTGTTGCTGCTGCTCTATGGCTGCTGCTGCTGCTGCTCTGTGGCTGTTGCTGTTTTGTGGCTGCTGCTGCTCTGTGACAGCTGCTGCTCTGGGGCTGCTGCTCTGTGGCTGTTGCTGCTCTATGGCTGTTGCTGCTCTGTGGGTGTTGCTCTGTGGCTGCTGATGCTGTGTGGCCGTAGCTGCTCTGTGGCTGCTGTTGCTCTGTTGCTGTTGCACTGATTGCTGCTGCTCTGTGGCTGCTGTGGCTCTGGCTGTTGCTGCTCTGGGGCTGTTGCTCTGACTGCTACTGCTCTGAATGCTGCTGCTCTGTGGCTGCTGTTGCTCTGTGGCTGTTGCTGCTCTGTGGCTGTTGCTGCTCTGTGGCTGTTGCTGCTCTGTGGCTGTTGTTGCTCTGTGGCTGCTGTTGCTCTGTGGCTGCTGCTCTTTGGCTGTTGCTCTCTGCTGTTGCTCTGTGACTGTTGCTGCTCTGTAGCTGTTGCTCTATGGCTGCTGCGTTTCTGTGGCTTTTGCTGCTCTGTGGCTGCTGCTACTGCTCTGTGGCTGCTTCTGCTGCTCTGTGGTTGTTCCCCAGTGGCTGCTACTGCTCTGTGGCTCCTGCTTTGTGGCTGCTGCTTTGTTGCTGCTGCTCTGTGGCTGCTGCTGCTCTGAGGCTGTTGCTCTGTGTCTGCTGCTGCTCTGTGGCTGCTTCTGCTCTGACTGCTGCTGCTCTGGGGCTGCTGCTGCTCTGTGGTTCTTGCTGCTTTGTGGCTGCTCCTGCTCTGTGGCTGTTGCTACGTGGCTGCTGCTCTGTGGCTGCTGCTCTGTGGCTTCTGATCTGTTGCTATTGCTCTGTGGCTGTTGCTGCTCAGTGGTTGCTGTTCCTCTGTGGCGGCTGCTCTGTTGCTGTTGCTCTATGACTGCTGCACTGTGGCTGCTGCTGCACTGTGCTGCTGCTGCTGTGCCACAGCAGCAACAGCCACAGCAGAAACAGCCACAGAGCAGCACCCACAAAGCAAAATTCACAGATCAGCAGCAGCCACAGAGCAGCAGCAGCCATAGAGCACCAGCCACAGAGCAGCAGCAGCAGTCACAGAATAGCAGCAGCCACAGAGCAGTACCAACAGCAACAGAGCGCAACAGTCACAGATCACCAACAGCCACAGAGCAGCAGAAGCCACCGAGGTTGCTGCTCTGTGGCTGCTGCTGCTAATGTGACTGTTGCTGCTGCTCTATGGCTGCTGCTGCTGCTGCTCTGTGGCTGTTGCTGTTTTGTGGCTGCTGCTGCTCTGTGACAGCTGCTGCTCTGGGGCTGCTGCTCTGTGGCTGTTGCTGCTCTATGGCTGTTGCTGCTCTGTGGGTGTTGCTCTGTGGCTGCTGTTGCTGTGTGGCCGTTGCTGCTCTGTGGCTGCTGTTGCTCTGTTGCTGTTGCACTGATTGCTGCTGCTCTGTGGCTGCTGTGGCTCTGGCTGTTGCTGCTCTGGGGCTGTTGCTCTGACTGCTACTGCTCTGAATGCTGCTGCTCTGTGGCTGCTGTTGCTCTGTGGCTGTTGCTGCTCTGTGGCTGTTGCTGCTCTGTGGCTGTTGCTGCTCTGTGGCTGTTGTTGCTCTGTGGCTGCTGTTGCTCTGTGGCTGCTGCTCTTTGGCTGTTGCTCTCTGCTGTTGCTCTGTGACTGTTGCTGCTCTGTAGCTGTTGCTCTATGGCTGCTGCGTTTCTGTGGCTTTTGCTGCTCTGTGGCTGCTGCTACTGCTCTGTGGCTGCTTCTGCTGCTCTGTGGTTGTTCCCCAGTGGCTGCTACTGCTCTGTGGCTCCTGCTTTGTGGCTGCTGCTTTGTTGCTGCTGCTCTGTGGCTGCTGCTGCTCTGTGGCTGCTACTGCTCTGTGACTGCTACTGCTCTGTGACTGCTGCTGCTCTGGGGCTGCTGCTGCTCTGTGGTTCTTGCTGCTTTGTGGCTGCTCCTGCTCTGTGGCTGTTGCTACGTGGCTGCTGCTTTGTGGCTGCTCCTGCTCTGTGGCTGTTGCTACGTGGCTGCTGCTCTGAAGCTTCTGATCTGTTGATATTGCTCTGTGGCTGTTGCTGCTCAGTGGTTGCTGTTGCTCTGTGGCGGCTGCTCTGTTGCTGTTGCTCTATGACTGCTGCACTGTGGCTGCTGCTGCACTGTGCTGTTGCTGCTGTGCCACAGCAGCAACAGCCACAGCAGAAACAGCCACAGAGCAGCACCCACAAAGTAAAATCCACAGATCAGCAGCAGCCACAGAGCAGCAGCAGCCATAGAGCACCAGCCACAGAGCAGCAGCAGCAGTCACAGAATAGCAGCATCCATAGAGCAGTACCAACAGCAACAGAGCGCAACAGTCACAGATCACCAACAGCCACAGAGCAGAAGCCACAGAGGTTGCTGCTGCAGTTCTGTGACTGTTGTTGCTGCTCTACGGTTGCTGGTGCTCTATGGCTGCTGCTCTGTGGCTGTTGCTGTTTTGTGGCTGCTGCTGCTCTGTGGCTGTTGCTGCTCTGGGGCTGTTTCTCTGACTGCTGCTGCTCT
This sequence comes from Procambarus clarkii, assembly GCF_020424385.1. Lineage (NCBI taxonomy): Eukaryota > Metazoa > Arthropoda > Malacostraca > Decapoda > Cambaridae > Procambarus > Procambarus clarkii. The sequence goes on from NW_025551959.1 coordinate 65,739, forward strand.
GTGGCTGCTGTTGCTCTGGGGCTGCTGCTGCTCTGTGGGTACTACTGCTCTGTGTCTACAGCTGCTCTAGGGCTGCTGTTCCTCTGTCGCTGCTGCTGCTCTGTGGCTACTACTGCTCTGTGGCTACTACTTCTCTGTAGCTGCTGCTGTTCTGTGGCTCCTTTGGGAGCCGGCCGGCCGAGCGGACAGCACACTGGACTTGTGATCCCGCCTGCTGTCCGCTGATCGAACCCGGCGTCCCGGGTTCGATCCCGGGCGCCGGCGAGAAACAATGGGCAGTTTCTTTCACCCTATGCCCCTGTTACCTAGCAGTAAAATAGGTACCTGGGAGTTAGTCAGCTGTCACGGGCTGCTTCCTGGGGGTGGAGGCCTGGTCGAGGACCGGGCCGCGGGGACACGAAAGCCCTGAAATCATCTCAAGATAACATCCTGCTGCTTTGGGGCTGCTGTTGCTGCTTTCAGAGCAACAGCCACAGAGCAGCAGCCACAGAACAGCAGCAGCCTTAAAGCAGCAGTCACAGAGCAGCAGTCACATAGCATCAGCAGGCACAGAGCAAGCAGAAGCAGCCACAGAGCAGAATAAGCCACAGAACAGCAGCTCCAGAAGCCGCAGCAGCAGCCATAGAGCTGCTGCTGCTGCTGCTGCTGCTGCACTGTGGCTATTCCTACTCTGTGGCTGTTGCTGTTCTGTGACTATTGCTCTGGCTGCTGCTGCTCTGTGGCAGCTGCTGCTCTGTGGTTGCTGTTGCTGCTATCAACACAACAGCCAAAGAGCAGCCTCAGAACAGCAGCCACAGAGCAACAGTATCCACAGAACAGCAGCAGCCAAAGAGCAGTAGCCACAAAGAGGCAGCCGCCACAGAGCAGTAGCTCTATGGCTGCTGCTGCTGCTCTGTGGCTGCTGCTGCTCTGTGGTTGCTGTTGCTGCTTTCAGAGCACCAGCCACAGAAAAGCAGCAGCCTCAGAGCAGCAGTAGCCATAGGGCAGCAGCAGCCACAGAGCATCAACTGACAGAGTAGCTGCAACCACAGAGAAGCAACAGTCACAGAACAGCAGCAGCCAAAGCAGCAGCAGCCACAGAGCAGTAGCAGCCACAAAGCAGCAACAGTCACAGAACAGCAACAGTCACAGAGCAGCAGCAGCCACAGAGCAGTAGCAGCCATAGAGCAGTAACAACCACAGAGCAGCAGTATCCACAGAACAGCAACAGCCACAGACAGGCAGAAGCCACAGAGTAGCAGCTCTGTGGCTGATACTCTGTTACTGTGGCTGCTGCTGCTACTTTGTTGATGTTGCTGTTCTGTGCCTGCTGTTGCTCTGTGGCTACTGTTGCTGTTGCTGCTCTGTGGCTGCTACTTTGTAGCTGTTGCTCTGTGGCTGCTGCTCTGTGGCTGTTGGTCTGTGACTGTTGTTGCTCTGTGGCTACTGCTGCTCTGTGGCTGCTACTCTGTTGCTGCTCTGTGCTTGCTGTTGCTTTGTGGCTGCTGTTGCTCTGTGGCTGCTGTTGCTCTGTGGCTGTTTCCGCTCTATGGCTGCTGCTATGTAGCTGTTGCTCTGTGGCTGCTTCTGCTGCTCTGTTGCTGCTGCTGTGGCTGCTGGTCTGTGGCTGCTGCTGCTGCTGCTCTGTTGCTGCTGCTGCTGTTGATCTTGCTGCTGCTGTTATGGCTGCTGCTGCTGCTGTGTGGCTACTGCTGCTCTGTGGCAACTGCTGCTCTGTGGTTGCTGTTCCTGCTTTCAGAGCAACAGCCACAGAGCAGCAGCAGCCACAGTGTAACAACAGCCACAAAGCAGTAACAGTCACAGAGCAACAGCAGCCACAGAGCAGCAGCTCTGTGGCTGCTGCTTTTTGGCAGCTGTTGCTCTGTGGATGCTATGTTGCTGTTGCTGGTCTGTGGCTGCTACTCTGTTGCTGTTGCTGCTCTGTGGCTGCTGTTGCTCTGTGGCTGCAGTTGCTCTGTAGCTGTTGCTGCTCTGTAGCTGTTCCTTTGTGGCAGCTGCTCTGTGGAAGTTGCTCTGTAGCTGCTGCTGCTCTGTGGCTGTTCCTTTGTGGCAGCTGCTGCTCCTTTGTGGCTGTTGCTGCTCTGTATCTGTTGCTCCTCGGCTGCTGTTACGTGGCTGTTGCTCTGTGGCTGCTGCTCTGTGGCTGTTGCTGCTGCTGCTCTATGGCTGTTCCTGCTTTGTGGGTGCTGTTGCTCTGTGGCTGCTGTTGCTCTGTTGCTGCTGTGTAGCTGTTGCTCTGTGGCTGCTGCTTCGTGGCTGTTGCTCTGTGGCTGCTGATGCTCTGTGGCTGCTCCTCTGTTGTTGCTCTGTGGCTGTTATTGCTGCTCTGTGCCTGCTGTTGCTCTGTGCCTGCCGTTGCTCTGTGGCTGCTCTGTGGTTACTGCTACGTGGCTGCTTCTGTTGCTCTGTTGCTGCTGCTGCTCTGTGGCTGCTGCTTTGTGACTGCTGCTGCTGCTCTGTGGCTGCTGATGCTCGGGCTGCTGCTGCTGCTCTGTGGCTGCTGCTGCTTTGTGGCTTCTGCTGCTCTGTGGCTGCTGCTGCTCTGTGGCTGTTCCTCTGTGGCTGCTGCTGCTTTGTGGCTTCTGCTGCTCTGTGGCTGCTGCTGCTCTGTGACTGCTGCTGCTGCTCTGTGACTGCTGCTGCTGCTCTGTGGTTGCTGCTGCTCCTCTGTGACAGCTGCTGCTCTGTGGTTGCTGTTTCTGCTTTCAGAACAGCAGCCACAGAGCAGCAACCACAGAGTAACAGCCATGTAGCAGCAGCCACAGAGCAGCAGAAGCAGCCACAGAGCAGCAGAAGCAACCACAGAGCAGCAGAAACAGCCACAGAGCAGCAGCTCTGGCTGCTTCCTTTTGGCTGCTGCTGCTCCGTTGCTGCTACTCTGTTGTTGCTGCTACTCTGTTGCTGTTGCTGCTCTGTGCCTGCTGTTGCTCTGTGGCTGTTGCTGCTCTGTGGCTGCTGCTGCTACTCTTGCTGTTGCTGCTCTGTGGCTGTTGCTGTTCTGTGGCTGCTGCTGTTCTGTGGCTGTTGCTCTGTGGATGCTGCTGCTGCTCTATGGCTGCTGCTGCTGCTGCTTTGTGACTGTTGCTGCTCTGTAGCTGTTGTTGTGTGGCTGCTGCTGCTGCTCCATGGCTGCTGCTGCTCTGTGGCTTTTACTCTGTTGCTGTTGTTGCTCTGTGGCTGCTGTTGCACTGTGGGTGTTTCTGCTCTATGGCAGCTGCTGCTCCGTAGCTGTTGCGCTGTGGCTGCTGCTACGTGGCTGTTGCTTTGTGGATGTTGCTGCTGCTCTGTGGCTGTTTCTGCTGCTCTGTGGCTACTTCTCCTGCTCTGTGGCTGCTGCTGCTGCTCTGTGGCTGCTGCTGCTGCTTTGTGGCTGTTGCTGCTGCTTTGTGGCTGCTGCTTCTCTGTGGCTGCTGCTGCGTCTCCGTGGCTGCTCCTACTCTGTGGCTGCTGCTACGTGGCTGTTGCTCTGTGGTTGCTGCTGTGTGACTGCTTCTGCTGCTCTGTGGCTGCTACTATGTTGCTGTTGCTGCTCTGTGGCTGCTGCTGCTCTGTGGCTGCTACTGCTGCTCTGTGGCTGCTACTGCTGCTCTGTGGCTGCTACTGCTGCTCTGGCTGCTGCTGCTGCTCCGTGGCTGCTGCTGTTCTGTGGCTGCTGCTCTGTAGCTGCTGTTGCTGCTCTGTGGTTGCTGTTGCTCTGTTGCTGTTCTGTAGATGTTGTTCTGTGGCTGTTGCTCTGTGACTGCTGCTGGTACTCTATGGATGCTTCTGCTGCTCTGTGGCTCCTGATGTTCTGTGGACGCTGCTGCTCTGTTGCTGCTGCTGCTCTGTTGCTGCTGCTGCTGCTCTGTGGCTGCTGCAGCTTTGTGGATGTTGCTGCTCTGTATCTGTTGCTCTGTGGCTACTGCTACGTGGCTGTTGCTCTGTGGCTGCTGTTACTGCTCTGTGGCTGCTGTTGCTGTGTGGCTGCTGCTGCTGCTCTGTGGCTGCTGCTGCTCTGTGGTTGCTGCTCTGTGGCTGCTGCTGCTGCTTTGTGGCTGTGGCTGCTGCTACGTGGCTGTTGCTCTGTGGCTGCTGATGCTCTGTGGACGCTGCTGCTGTGGTTGCTGTTGCTGCTTTCAGAGCAGCAGCCACAGAGCAGTAGCAGCCTCAAATTAGCAACAGCCACAGAACAGCCGCAGCCACAGAGCAGTAGCTCTGTAGCTGTTGCCGCTGCTCCGTGGCTGCTGCTGCTGCTGCTTCGTGGCTGCTGCTGCTCTGGCTGCTGGTGCTGGTCTGTGGCTGCTGCTGCTCTGTGGCAGCTGCTGCTCTGTGGTTGCTGTTGCTGCTTTCAAAGCAACAACCACAGAGCAGCAGCAGCCTCAGAGCAGCAGCCACAGAGCAACAACAGACACAGTGTAGCAACCGCCAAAGCAGCTGCAGCCACAGAGCATCAACAGCCATAGAACAGCAGCAGCCACAAAGCAGCAACAGCCATAGAACAGCAGCAGCCAAAGTGCAATAGCAGCCACAGAGCAATAGTAGCCACAAAGCAGTAGTAGCAACAGAGCAGCAGCTCTGTGGCTGCTTCTTTTTGGCTACTGCTGCTGCTCTGTGGCTGCTACTCTGTTGCTGTTGCTGCTGTTACTGCTGTTGCTCTGTGGCTGCTGCTGCTGTGTGGCTGTTGCTGCTTTGTGGCTGATGCTGCTTTGGCTGCTGCTGTTCTATGGTTGTTGCTGCTACTATGGTTGCTGTGTCTGCTTTTAGAGCAACAGCCACAGAACAGCAGCAGCAAAAGAGCAGCAGCCACAGAGCAGTAGTAGCCACAGAGCAGCAACAGCCACAGAGCATCAGCTCTATTGCTGCTGCTGCTGCTCTGTGGCTGCTACTCTGTTGCTGTTGATGCTCTGTGGCTGCTGTTGCTCTGTGGCTGCTGCTACTCTGGCTGCTGCTGTTTTGAAGCTGTTGCTCTGTGGCTGTTCGTCTGTGGCTGCTGCTGCTCTGTGGTAGTTGCTGCTTTCAGAGCAACAGCCACGGAGCAGCAACAGCCTCAGAGCAGTGGAAGCAACAAAGTAGCATCAGCCAAAGAGCAGCAGCAACCACAGGGCAGCAACAGCCACAGAGGCTGTTGCTCGCTACTTTCGCTACTTTTTAACCCAAAATTGGGCTACTTTCGCTACTTTTTAGCCCAAAATTTCGTTACTTTCGCTACTTTGTAGCCCAATATCTCGCTACTTTGTAGCCCAAAATTGGGCTACTTTTGCTACTTTGTAGCCCAAAATTGGGCTACTTTTGCTACTTTGTAGCCCAAAATTGGGCTACTTTTGCTACTTTGTAGCCCAAAATTGGGCTACTTTTGCTACTTTGTAGCCCAAAATTGGGCTACTTATGCTACTTTGTAGCCCAAAATTGGGCTACTTTCGCTACTTTGTAGCCCAAAGTTTCGCTACTTTCGCTACTTTTTAGCCCAAAATTTCGCTACTTTTTAGCCCAAAATTAGGCTACTTTCGCTACTTTGTAGCACAAAATTGGGCTACTTTTGCTACTTTGTAGCCCAAAATTGGGCTACTTTCGCAACTTTTTAGCCCAAAATTTCGCTACTTTTTAGACCAAAATTGGGCTACTTTCGCTACTTTTAGCCCAAAATTTCGCTACTTTTCAGCCCAAAATTTCGCTACTTTCGCTCATTTTTAGCCCAAAATTTCGCTACTTTTTAGCCCCAAATTGGGCTACTTTTAGCCCAAAATTGGGCTACTTTCGCTACTTTTTAGCCCAAAATTGGGCTACTTTTAGCCCAAAATTGGGCTACTTTCGCTACTTTTTAGCCCAAAATTGGGCTACTTTCGCTACTTTTAGGCCAAAATTTCTCTACTTTTTAGCCCAAAATTGGGCTACTTTCGCTACTTTTTAGTCCTAAATTGGCCTACTTTCGCTACTTTTAGCCCAAAATTTCGCTACTTTGTAGCCCAAAATTGGGCTACTTTCGCTACTTTGTAGCCCAAAATTGGGCTACTTTTGCTACTTTGTAGCCCAAAATTGGGCTACTTTTGCTACTTTTTAGACCAAAATTTCGCTACTTTCACAACTTTTTAGACCAAAATTGTGCTACTTTTAAGCCCAAAATTGGGCTACTTTTGCTACTTTGTAGCCCAAAATTGGGCTACTTTCGCTACTTTGTAGCCCAAAATTGGGCTACTTTTGCTACTTTGTAGCCCAAAATTGGGCTACTTTCGCTACTTTTAGCCCAAAATTGGGCTACTTTCGCTACTTTTAGCCCAAAATTTCGATACTTTCGCTACTTTTTAGCCCAAAATTGGGCTACTTTCGCTACTTTGTAGCCCAAAATTATACTACTTTCGCTACTTTTTAGCCCAAAATTTCGCTACTTAAGCTACTTTTTAGACCAAAATTGGGCTACTCTTGCTACTTTTTAGACCAAAATTGGGCTACTTTCGCTACTTTTTGCCCAAAATTTCGCTACTTTCGCTTCTTTTTAGCCCAAAATTTGGCTACTTTCGCTACTTTTAGCCCAAAATGTCGCTACTTTCGCTACTTTTTAGACCAAAATTGGGCTACTTTCGCTACTTTTAGCCCAAAATTTCGCTACTTTCGCTAATTTTTATCCCAAAATTTCGCTACTTTCGCTACTTTTTAGCCCCAAATTTCGCTACTTTCGCTACTTTTTAGCCCAAATTTGGGCTACTTTCGCTACTTTGTAGCCCATAATTGGGCTACTTTCGCTACTTTGTAGCCCAAAATTTCGCTACGTTTGCTACTTTTTAGCCCAAAATTGGGCTACTTTCGCTACTTTTAGCCCAAAATTTCGCTACTTTTTAGCCCAAAATTTCGCTACTTTTTAGCCCAAAATTTCGCTACTTTTAGCCCAAAATTGGGCTACTTTCAGCCCAAAATTTCGCTACTTTCGCTACTTTTTAGACCAAAATTGGGCTACTTTCGCTACTTTTAGCCCAAAATTTCGCTACTTTTTATCCCAAAATTTCGCTACTTTTTAGCCCCAAATTTCGCTACTTTTTAGCCCTAAATTGGGGTACTTTCGCTACTTTGTAGCCCAAATTTGGGCTACTTTCGCTACTTTGTAGCCCAAAACTGGGCTACTTTCGCTACTTTTAATCCAAAATTTCGCTACTTTTTAGCCCAAAATTTCGCTACTTTCTAGTCCTAAATTGGCCTACTTTTGCTACTTTTAGCCCAAAAATTGGGCTACTTTCGCTACTTTTTAGACCAAAATTGGGCTACTTTTGCTACTTTTAGCCCAAAATTTTGCTACTTTCTAGCCCAAAATTTCGCTACTTTTTAGCCCAAAATTTCGCTACTTTGTAGCCCAAAATTGGGCTACTTTCGCTACTTTGTAGCCCAAAATTGGGCTACTTTCGCTACTTTTTAACCCAAAATTCTGCTACTTTCTAGACCAAAATTGGGCTACTTTTAGCCCAAAATTTCGCTACTTTCGCTACTTTTTAGCCCAAAATTGGGGTACTTTCGCTACTTTGTAGCCCAAAATTGGGCTACTTTCGCTACTTTGTAGCCCAAAATCTCGCTACTTTGTAGCTTAAAATTTCGCTACTTTCGTTACTTTTTAGTCTAAAATTTCGCTACTTTCGCTACTTTTTAGCCCAAATTTCGCTACTTTGTAGCCCAAAATTGGGCTACTTTGTAGCCCACAATTGGGCTACTTTCGCTACTTTGTAGCCCAGAATTGGGCTACTTTCGCTACTTTGTAGCCCAAAATTTCGCTACTTTTTAGCCCAAAATTTCGCTACTTTCTAGCCCAAAATTGGGCTACTTTCGCTACTTTCTAGCCCAAAATTGGACTACTTTCGCTACTTTTTAGCCCAAAATTTCGCTATTTCGCTACTTTGTAGCTTAAAATTTCGCTACTTTGTAGCCCAAAATTGGGCTACTTTCGCTACTTTTAGCCCAAAATTGGGCTACTTTCGCTACTTTTAGCCCAAAATTGGGCTACTTTCGCTACTTTTTAGCCGAAAATTGGGCTACTTTCGCTACTTTTAGCCCAAAATTTCGCTACTTTTTAGCGAAAAATTGGGCTACTTTCTCTACTTTTTAGCCCAAAATTGGGCTACTTTCGCTACTTTTTAGTCCTAAGTTGGCCTACTTTCGCTACTTTTAGCCCAAAATTTCGCTACTTTCTAGCCCAAAATTGGGCTACTTTTGCTACTTTGTAGCCCAAAATTGGGCTACTTTCGCTACTTTGTAGCCCAAAATTGGGCTACTTTTGCTACTTTGTAGCCCAAAATTGGGCTATTTTCGCTACTTCTAGCCCAAAATTGGGCTACTTTCGCTACTTTTAGCCCAAAATTTCGATACTTTCGCTACTTTTTAGCCCAAAATTGGGCTACTTTGTAGCCCAAAATTATACTACTTTCGCTACTTTTTAGCCCAAAATTTCGCTACTTAAGCTACTTTTTAGACCAAAATTGGGCTACTCTTGCTACTTTTAGCCCAAAATTTCGCTACTTTGTAGCCCAAAATGATACTACTTTCGCTACTTTTTAGCCCAAAATTTCGCTACTTAAGCTACTTTTTAGACCAAAATTGGGCTACTTTTGCTACTTTTAGCCCAAAATTTCGCTACTTTTTAGCCCAAAATTGGGCTACTTTTGCTACTTTGTAGCCCAAAATTGGGCTACTTTCGCTACTTTGTAGCCTAAAATTGGGCTACTTTCGCTACTTTTTAGACCAAAATTGGGCTACTTTCGCTACTTTTAGCCCAAAATTTTGCTACTTTCGCTTCTTTTTAGCCCAAAATTTGGCTACTTTCGCTACTTTTAGCCCAAAATTTCGCTAATTTTTATCCCAAAATTTCGCTACTTTTGCTACTTTTTAGCCCAAAATTTCGCTACTTTGTAGCCCAAAATTGGGCTACTTTCGCTACTTTGTAGCCCAAAATTTCGCTACGTTTGCTACTTTTTAGCCCAAAATTGGGCTACTTTCGCTACTTTTAGCCCAAAATTTTGCTACTTTTTAGCCCAAAATTTCGCTACTTTTTAGCCCAAAATTTCGCTACTTTTAGCCCAATATTTCGCTACTTTTTAGCCCAAAATTTCGCTACTTTTTAGCCCAAAATTGGGCTACTTTGTAGCCCAAAATTGGGCTACTTTCGCTACTTTGTAGCCCAAAATTGGGCTACTTTCACTACTTTTTAACCCAAAATTCTGCTACTTTTGCTACTTTTTAGACCAACATTGGGCTACTTTTAGCCCAAAATTTCGCTACTTTTTAGCCCCAAATTTCGCTACTTTTTAGCCCAAAATTGGGGTAATTTCGCTACTTTGTAGCCTAAAATTGGGCTACTTTCGCTACTTTGTAGCTTAAAATTTCGCTACTTTCTTTACTTTTTAGTCCAAAATTTCGCTACTTTCGCTACTTTTTAGCCCAAATTTCGCTACTTTGTAGCTTAAAATTTCGCTACTTTTTAGCCCAAAATTGGGCTACTTTCGCTACTTTTACCCCAAAATTTCGCTACTTTTTAGCCCAAAATTTTGCTACTTTCTAGCCCAAAATTTTGCTACTTTTTAGCCCAAAATTTTGCTACTTTTAAGCTCAAAATTGGGCTACTTTTGCTACTTTGTAGCCCAAAATTGGGCTACTTTTGCTACTTTGTAGCCCAAAATTGGGCTACTTTCGCTACTTTTAGCCCAAAATTTCGATACTTTCGCTACTTTTTAGCCCAAAATTGGGCTACTTTCGCTACTTTGTAGCCCAAAATTATATTACTTTCGCTACTTTTTAGCCCAAAATTTCGCTACTTAAGCTACTTTTTAGACCAAAATTGGGCTAGTCTTGCTACTTTTAGCCCAAAATTTCGCTACTTTGTAGCCTAAAATTATACTACTTTCGCTACTTTTTAGCCCAAAATTTCGCTACTTAAGCTACTTTTTAGACCAAAATTGGGCTACTTTTGCTACTTTTAGCCCAAAATTTCGCTACTTTTTAGCCCAAAATTGGGCTACTTTTGCTACTTTGTAGCCAAAAATTGGGCTACTTTCGCTACTCTGTAGCCCAAAATTGGGCTACTTTCGCTACTTTTTAGACCAAAATTGGGCTACTTTCGCTTCTTTTTAGCCCAAAATTTGGCTACTTTCGCTACTTTTAGCCCAAAATTTCGCTACTTTTTAGACCAAAATTGGGCTACTTTCGCTACTTTTAGCCCAAAATTTCGCTAATTTTTATCCCAAAATTTCGCAACTTTCGCTACTTTTTAGCCCCAAATTTCGCTACTTTCGCTACTTTTTAGCCCTAAATTGGGGTACTTTCGCTACTTTGTAGCCCAAATTTGGGCTACTTTCGCTACTTTGTAGCCAAAAATTGGGCTACTTTCGCTACTTTTTAGACCAAAATTGGGCTGCTTTTGCTACTTTTAGCCCAAAATTTCGCTACTTTCTAGCCCAAAATTTCGCTACTTTTGCTACTTTTTAGCCCAAAATTTCGCTACTTTGTAGCCCAAAATTGGGCTACTTTCGCTACTTTGTAGCCCAAAATTTCGCTACGTTTGCTACTTTTTAGCCCAAAATTGGGCTACTTTTAGCCCAAAATTTTGCTACTTTTTAGCCCAAAATTTCGCTACTTTTTAGCCCAAAATTTCGCTACTTTTAGCCCAATATTTCGCTACTTTTTAGCCCAAAATTTCGCTACTTTTTAGCCCAAAATTGGGCTACTTTCGCTACTTTGTAGCCCAAAATTGGGCTACTTTCGCTACTTTGTAGCCCAAAATTGGGCTACTTTCACTACTTTTTAACCCAAAATTCTGCTACTTTTGCTACTTTTTAGACCAACATTGGGCTACTTTTAGCCCAAAATTTCGCTACTTTTTAGCCCCAAATTTCGCTACTTTTTAGCCCAAAATTGGGGTAATTTCGCTACTTTGTAGCCTAAAATTGGGCTACTTTCGCTACTTTGTAGCTTAAAATTTCGCTACTTTCTTTACTTTTTAGTCCAAAATTTCGCTACTTTTTAGCCCAAATTTCGCTACTTTGTAGCTTAAAATTTCGCTACTTTTTAGCCCAAAATTGGGCTACTTTCGCTACTTTTACCCCAAAATTTCGCTACTTTTTAGCCCAAAATTTTGCTACTTTCTAGCCCAAAATTGGGCTACTTTTGCTACCTTTAGCCCAAAATTTTGCTACTTTTTAGCCCAAAATTTCGCTACTTTGTAGCCCAAAATTGGGCAACTTTCGCTACTTTGTAGCCCAAAATTGGGCTACTTTCGCTACTTTGTAGCCCAAAATTGGGCTACTGTCGCTACTTTGTAGCCCAAAATTGGGCTACTTTCGCTACTTTTAGCCCAAAACTAGGCTACTTTCGCTACTTTTAGCCCAAAATTATATTACTTTCGCTACTTTTTAGCCCAAAATTTCGCTACTTAAACTACTTTTTAGACCAAAATTGGGCTACTCTTGCTACTTTTAGCCCAAAATTTCGCTACTTTGTAGCCTAAAATTATACTACTTTCGCTACTTTTTAGCCCAAAATTTCGCTACTTAAGCTACTTTTTAGACCAAAATTGGGCTACTTTTGCTACTTTTAGCCCAAAATTTCGCTACTTTCGCTACTTTTTAGCCCAAAATTGGGCTACTTTTGCTACTTTGTAGCCCAAAATTGGGCTACTTTCGCTACTCTGTAGCCCAAAATTGGGCTACTTTCGCTACTTTTTAGACCAAAATTGGGCTACTTTCGCTACTTTTAGCCCAAAATTTCGCTACTTTCGCTTCTTTTTAGCCCAAAATTTGGCTACTTTCGCTACTTTTAGCCCAAAATTTCGCTACTTTTGCTACTTTTTAGACCAAAATTGGGCTACTTTCGCTACTTTTAGCCCCAAATTTCGCTACTTTCGCTAATTTTTATCCCAAAATTTCGCTACTTTTTAGCCCCAAATTTCGGTACTTTCGCTACTTTTTAGCCCTAAATTGGGGTACTTTCGCTACTTTGTAGCCCAAATTTGGGCTACTTTGTAGCCCATAATTGGGCTACTTTCGCTACTTTGTAGCCCAAAATTTCGCTACGTTTGCTACTTTTTAGCCCAAAATTGGGCTACTTTCGCTACTTTTAGCCCAAAATTTCGCTACTTTTTAGCCCAAAATTTCGCTACTTTTTAGCCCAAAATTTCGCTACTTTTAGCCCAATATTTCGCTACTTTTTAGCCCAAAATTTCGCTACTTTTAGCCGAAAATTGGGCTACTTTCGCTACTTTGTAGCCCAAAATTGGGCTACTTTCGCTACTTTGTAGCCCAAAATTGGGCTACTTTCACTACTTTTTAACCCAAAATTCTGCTACTTTTGCTACTTTTTAGACCAACATTGGGCTACTTTTAGCCCAAAATTTCGCTACTTTTTAGCCCCAAATTTCGCTACTTTTTAGCCCAAAATTGGGGTAATTTCGCTACTTTGTAGCCCAAAATTGGGCTACTTTCGCTACTTTGTAGCTTAAAATTTCGCTACTTTCTTTACTTTTTAGTCCAAAATTTTGCTACTTTCGCTACTTTTTAGCCCAAATTTCGCTACTTTGTAGCTTAAAATTTCGCTACTTTTTAGCCCAAAATTGGGCTACTTTCGCTACTTTTACCCCAAAATTTCGCTACTTTTTAGCCCAAAATTTTGCTACTTTCTAGCCCAAAATTGGGCTACTTTCGCTACCTTTAGCCCAAAATTTTGCTACTTTTTAGCCCAAAATTTCGCTACTTTGTAGCCCAAAATTGGGCAACTTTCGCTACTTTGTAGCCCAAAATTGGGCTACTTTCGCTACTTTGTAGCCCAAAATTGGGCTACTTTCGCTACTTTGTAGCCCAAAATTGGGCTACTTTCGCTACTTTTAGCCCAAAACTAGGCTACTTTCGCTACTTTTAGCCCAAAATTAGGCTACTTTCGCTACTTTTAGCCCAAAATTTCGATACTTTCGCTACTTTTTAGCCCAAAATTTGGTTACTTTCGCTAATTTGGAGCCCAAAATTTCGCTACTTTCACTACTTTGTAGCCCAAAATTGGGCTACTTTCGCTACTTTGTTGCCCAAAATTGGGCTACTTTCGCTACTTTTAGCCCAAAATTTCGCTACTTTTTAGTCCTAAATTGGCCTACTTTCGCTACTTTTTGCCCAAAATTTCGCTACTTTTTAGCCCAAAATTGGGCTACTTTCGCTACTTTTTATCCCAAAATTGGGGTAATTTCGCTACTTTGTAGCCCAAAATTGGGCTATCGCTACTTTGTAGCCCAAAATTGGGCTACTTTTGCTACTTTGTAGCCCAAAATTTCGCTACTTTCGCTACTTTGTAGCGAATCGCATGGTTTCTGGCCGCTATCGCATGGTTTCTGGCGGCTATCGTCGAAAATAGCGCGGTTTTCGGCCGTTAGCGGCGAAAATCGTGCTATTTTTGGCCGGTAGCGGCGAAAATCGGGATTTTTGCCCACCAGCTGTGAAAATCGCATGGTTTCTGGCCGCTAGCGGCGAAAATCGCGCGATTTTTGGCCGCTGGCGGCGAAATTTGCACGATTTTTGGCTGCTAGCGGCTTAAATCGCGCGATTTTTGGTCGCCAGCTGTGAAAATCGCACGGTTTTTGGCCGGTAGCGGCGAAAATCACGCGATTTTTGCCCGCCATCTGCGAAAATCGCATGGTTTTTGGCCGCTAGCGGCGAAAATCACGCGATTTTTGGCCGCTGGCGGCGAAATTCGCACGATTTTTGGCCGCTGGCGGCGAAATTTGCACGATTTTTGGCCGCTAGCGGCGACAATCACGCGGTTTTTGGCCGGTAGCGCCGACAATCACGCTGTTTTTGCCCGCCAGCTGCGAAAATCGCATAGTTTCTGGCCGCTAGAGGCAAAATTCGCTCGATTTTTTAACGCTAGCGGCGAAAATCGCGCTATTTTTGGCCGGTAGCGGCGAAAATCGCGATTTTTGCCCGCCAGCTGCGAAAATCGCATGGTTTTTGGCCGCTAGCGGCGAAAATCGCGCGGTTTTTGGCCGGTAGCGGCGAAAATCGCGTTATTTTTGCCCGCCAGCTGCAAAAATCGCATAGTTTCTGGCCGCTAGCGGCGAAAATCGCGCGATTTTTGGCCGCTAGCGGCGAAATTCGCACGATCTTTGGCCGCTAGTGGCGAAATTTGCACGATTTTTGGCCGGTAGCGGCGAAAATCGCGCGAGTTTTGCCCGCCAGCTGTGAAAATCGCACGGTTTTTGGCCGCTAGCGGCGAAAATCGCACGGTTTTTGGCCGCTAGCGGCGAAAATCGCGATTTTTGCCCGCCAGCTGCGAAAATTGCATGGTTTTTTGCCGCTAGCGGCGAAAATCGCGCAGTTTTTGCCGGTAGCGGCGAAAATCGCGCGATTTTTGCACGCCAGCTGTGAAAATCGCACGGTTTTTGGCCGCTAGCTGCGAAAATCACGCGTTTTTTGGCTGGTAGCGGCGAAAATCACGCGATTTTTGCCCGCCAGCTGCGAAAATCGCATGGTTTTTGGCCGCTAGCGGCGAAAATCGCGCAGTTTTTGGCCGGTAGCGGCGAAATTCGCGCGACTTTTGCACGCCAGCTGCAAAAATCGCATAGTTTCTGGCCGCTAGCGACGAAAATCGCGCGGTTTTCGGCCGTTAGCGGCAAAAATCGCCCGATTTTTGGCCGCTAGCGGCGAAAATCGCACGGTTTTTGGCCGCTAGCGGCGAAATCCGTGATTTTTGCCCGCCAGCTGCGAAAATCGCATAGTTTATGGCCGCTAGCGGCGAAAATCGCGCGGTTTTTGGCCGGTAGCGGCGAAAATCGCGCTATTTTTGCCCGCCAGCTGCAAAAATCGCATAGTTTCTGGCCGCTAGCGACGAAAATCGCGCGATTTTTGGCCGCTGGCGGCGAAATTCGCACGATTTTTGGCCGCTGGCGGCGAAATTCGCACGATTTTTGGCCGCTAGCGGCGAAATTTGCACGATTTTTGGCCGCTAGCGGCTTAAATCGCGCGATTTTTGGCCGGTAGCGGCTTAAATCACGCGATTTTTGCCCGCCAGCTGCGAAAATCGCATAGTTTATGGCCGCTAGCGGCGAAAATCGCGCGGTTTTTGGCCGGTAGCGGCGAAAATCGCGCTATTTTTGCCCGCCAGCTGCAAAAATCGCATAGTTTCTGGCCGCTAGCGACGAAAATCGCGCGATTTTTGGCCGCTGGCGGCGAAATTCGCACGATTTTTGGCCGCTGGCGGCGAAATTCGCACGATTTTTGGCCGCTAGCGGCGAAATTTGCACGATTTTTGGCCGCTAGCGCCGACAATCACGCGGTTTTTGGCCGGTAGCGGCGAAAATCACGCGATTTTTGCCCGCCAGCTGCGAAAATCGCATGGTTTTTGGCCGCTGGCGGCGAAAATCGCGCGGTTTTTGGCCGGTAGCGGCGAAAATCGTGCTTTTTTTGCCCTCCAGCTGCAAAAATCGCATAGTTTCTTGCCGCTAGCGGCGAAAATCGCGCGATTTTTGGCCGCTGGCGGCGAAATTCGCACGATTTTTGGCCGCTTGCGGCTTAAATCGCGCGATTTTTGGCCGGTAGGGGCTTAAATCACGCGATTTTTGCCCGCTAGCAGCAGCTCTGTGGTTACAGCTTTTTGGCTGCTGCTGCTCTGTGGCTGCTACTCTGTTGCTGTTGCTGGTCTGTGATTGCTGTTGCTCTGTGGCTGCTGTTGCTCTGTAGCTGTTCCTTTGTGGCTGCTGCTACGTGGCTGTTGCTCTGTGGCTGCTATTCTGTTGCTGTTGATGCTCTGTGGCTGATCTTGCTTCTCTGTGGCTGCTGCTGCTCTGTGGCTGTTGCTACTCTGTGGCTGTTGCTTCTCTGTGGCTACTGCTACGTGGCTGTTGCTCTATGGCTGCTTCTGTTGCTCTGTTGCTGCTCTGTGGCTGCTGCTGCACTGTGGCAGCTGCTGCTCTGTGGTTGCTATTGCTGCTTTCAGAGCATCTGCCACAGAGCAGCAGCAGCCACAAAACAGCAGCTCTGTGGCTGCTGCTGCTGCTCTGTAGCTGTTGCTCTGTGGTTGCTGCTGCTCTGTAGCTGTTGCTCTGTGGTTGCTGCTGCTCTGTAGCTGTTGCTCTGTGGTTGCTGCTGCTCAATGGCTGCTACTGTTCTGTAGCTTTTGTTCTGTGTCTGCTGCTACGGGGCTGTTGCTCTGTGGCTGCTGCTCTGGCAGCTGTTGGTGCTGTGTGGATGCTGCTGCTCTGTGGTAGCTGTTTCTGCTATCTGTTCAGCAGCCACAGAGCAGCAGCAGCCACAGAGCAGCAGCAGCCACAGAACAGCAGCAGCTACTGAGCAGCAGCAGCTGCCAGAGCAGCAACATTCACAGTACAACAACAGTCATAGAGCAGTAGCAGCCTCAAAGCAGCAACAGCAACAGAACAGCTCCAGCCACAGAGCAGCAGCAGCCACAGCAGTAGCAGCCGCAGAGCAGCAGTAGCCACAGTGCAGCACCAGCCACAGAGCAACAGCAGCCACAGAGCAGCAACAGTCATAGAGCAATGCTGCTCTGTGGCTGCTGTTCTGTGACTGCTGCTGCTCTGTGGCTATAATTAATGTAATATTGATCACAGTTAATACATTCATGAATAATAAAACATACACTGTGAGTCTCTTAACACACTCATCCTTCACACCTGTAAACAACGCCCACACTCCCAACACTTGTTTACACAACACTCACACGTAAGCCAACCAAGGCAAACAAGCCAAGCAAAGCCTCGGAACACAAGATGGTAAACAATAGTGGTATATTCCTTGTTTAATTCATTACTTGCTTCTTAAGCAATGCACAAACACAGTAGGGCAGAGAGGTCAACTCTGTGTGTGGAATGAATATATAAACAAAACAAACAAGTCTCCGTGGTGTAGTGGTAAGACACTCGCCTGGCGTTCCGCGAGCGCTTTGTCATGGGTTCGTATCCTGGCCGGGGAGGATTTACTGGGCGCAATTCCTTAACTGTAGCCTCTGTTTAACTCAACAGTAAAATGTGTACTTGGTTGTAACAACGATTCTTCGCGGCAGGGGATCGTATTCCAGGGACCATAGGATTAAGGACTTGCCCGAAACGCTACGCGTACTAGTGGCTCTACAAGAATGTAACAACTCTTGTATATATCTCAAAAAAAAAAAAAAGCAAGAGCCAGGAGCACAAATCAAGCAGAAAATGAGCCAGAAGCTAAGAAGATAAAGATATGGATAAAAATTAAAAGATAAAAGCCAAGATAAAAATAAGAGATATAGCAAGAGAAAGAATGCATGACAGACCCAAAATGAGAAACTAAAGAGACAGATCAACAACATCCCAGATATCAGAGAGTGTACTAAACACACACTATAATTCTGTAACGGGTACAGTGTTCGGTACAGCGATGCCCAGCTCTTTACTATCCTGTAATGTTTCTCGCAGGCGGATTTTTCGGGCTAATATCTCCGTAATTATCTACTAAAAGGCATTAATGTCCGTTTTCTTTTTTTTAAGGGGGGACATTAATGTTGGTGGAATCTTTTTCTGAGGCAACAATTAGTGTCCCCTCGTCCGTTTTTTAAAGCCGAGCTGCTGCTAGGGTGAGAGGGGAGGAAGACCTCCTGGCCCTTAGGGACTAGGGTAAGTCTACAGGGGTACAAGAGTGTGGGGTACAGTCTACAGGGGCTACAAGAGTGTGGGGTACAGTCTACAGGGGTACAAGAGTGTGGGGTACAGTCTACAGGGGTACAAGAGTGTGGGGTACAGTCTACAGGGGTACAAGAGTGTGGGGTACAGTCTACAGGGGCTACAAGAGTGTGGGGTAAGTCTACAGGGGTACAAGAGTGTGGGGTACAGTCTACAGGGGTACAAGAGTGTGGGGTACAGTCTACAGGGGCTACAAGAGTGTGGGGTAAGTCTACAGGGGTACAAGAGTGTGGGGTACAGTCTACAGGGGTACAAGAGTGTGGGGTACAGTCTACAGGGGCTACAAGAGTGTGGGGTACAGTCTACAGGGGTACAAGAGTGTGGGGCACAGTCTACAGGGGTACAAGAGTGTGGGGTACAGTCTACAGGGGTACAAGGGTGTGGGCTACAGTCTACAGGGGCTACAAGAGTGTGGGGTACAGTCTACAGGGGCTACAAGAGTGTGGGGTACAGTCTACAGGGGTACAAGGGTGTGGGCTACAGTCTACAGGGGCTACAAGAGTGTGGGGTACAGTCTACAGGGGTACAAGAGTGTGGGGTACAGTCTACAGGGGTACAAGAGTGTGGGCTACAGTCTACAGGGCTACAAGAGTGTGGGGTACAGTCTACAGGGATACAAGAGTGTGGGGTACAGTCTACAGGGATACAAGAGTGTGAGGTACAGTCTACAGGGGTACAAGAGTGTGGACTACAGTCTACAGGAGTACAAGAGTGTGGGCTACAGTCTACAGGGGTACAAGAGTGTGGGGTACAGTCTACAGGGGCTACAAGAGTGTGGGGTACAGTCTACAGGGGCTACAAGAGTGTGGGGTACAGTCTACAGGGGTACAAGGGTGTGGGCTACAGTCTACAGGGGCTACAAGAGTGTGGGGTACAGTCTACAGGGGCTACAAAAGTGTGGGGTACAGTCTACAGGAGTACAAGAGTGTGGGATACAGTCTACAGGGTACAAGAGTGTGGGGTACAGTCTACAGGGGCTACAAGAGTGTGGGGTACAGTCTACAGGGGCTACAAGAGTGTGGGGTACAGTCTACAGGGGTACAAGGGTGTGGGCTACAGTCTACAGGGGCTACAAGAGTGTGGGGTACAGTCTACAGGGGTACAAGAGTGTGGGGTACAGTCTTACAGTCTACAGGGGTACAAGAGTGTGGGGTACAGTCTACAGGGGTACAAGAGTGTGGGGTACAGTCTACAGGGGCTACAAGAGTGTGGGGTACAGTCTACAGGGGTACAAGAGTGTGGGGTACAGTCTACAGGGGCTACAAGAGTGTGGGGTACAGTCTACAGGGGCTACAAGAGTGTGGGGTACAGTCTACAGGGGCTACAAGAGTGTGGGGTACAGTCTACAGGGGCTACAAGAGTGTGGGGTACAGTCTACAGGGGTACAAGAGTGTGGGGTACAGTCTACAGGGGTACAAGAGTGTGGGGTACAGTCTACAAGAGTACAAGAGTGTGAGGTACAGTCTACAGGAGTACAAGAGTGTGGGGTACAGTCTACAGGAGTACAAGAGTGTGGGGTACAAGGGTGTGGGGTACAGTCTACAGGGGTACAAGAGTGTGGGGTACAGTATACAGGAGTACAAGAGTGTGAGGTACAGTCTACAGGAGTACAAGAGTGTGGGGTACAAGGGTGTGGGGTACAGTCTACAGGGGTACAAGAGTGTGGGGTACAGTCTACAGGGGTACAAGGGTGTGGGGTACAGTCTACAGAGGTACAAGGGTGTGGGGTACAAGAGTGTGAGGTACAGTCTACAGGAGTACAAGAGTGTGGGGTACAAGAGTGTGAGGTACAGTCTACAGGAGTACAAGAGTGTGGGGTACAGTCTACAGGAGTACAAGAGTGTGGGGTACAGTCAACAGGGGTACAAGGGTGTGGGGTACAGTCTACATGGCTACAAGAGTGTGGGGTACAGTCTACAGGGGTACAAGAGTGTGGGGTACAGTCTACAGGGGTACAAGGGTGTGGGGTACAGTCTACAGGGGTACAAGAGTGTGGGGTAAGTCTACAGGAGTACAAGAGTGTGGGGTACAGTCTACAAGAGTGTGGGGTACAGTCTACAGGGGTACAAGAGTGTGGGGTACAGTCTACAGGGGTACAAGAGTGTGGGGTACAGTCTACATGGCTACAAGAGTGTGGGGTACAGTCTACAGGGGTACAAGAGTGTGGGGTACAGTCAACAGGGGTACAAGGGTGTGGGGTACAGTCGACAGGGGTACAAGAGTGTGGGCTACAGTCTACAGGGCTACAAGAGTGTGGGGTACAGTCTACAGGGGTACAAGAGTGTGGGGTACAGTCTACAGGGGTACAAGAGTGTGGGGTACAGTCTACAGGGCTACAAGAGTGTGGGGTACAGTCTACAGGGGTACAAGAGTGTGGGGTACAGTCTACAGGGGTACAAGGGTGTGGGGTACAGTCTACAGGGGTACAAGAGTGTGGGGTACAGTCTACAGGGCTGCAAGAGTGTGGGGTACAGTCTACAGGGGTACAAGAGTGTGGGGTACAGTCTACAGGGGTACAAGGGTGTGGGGTACAGTCTACAGGGGTACAAGGGTGTGGGGTAAGTCTACAGGAGTACAAGAGTGTGGGGCACAGTCTACAGGGGCTACAAGAGTGTGGGGCACAGTCTACAGGGCTACAAGAGGATGGGGAGAATTATAAATAAAGCCAGACAACACTGAAAGTCACAGCAGTACTACAAGGAGACCCATAACATAGACTCCACCTAACTACCAGTAGTGGGGTTGGCCTTCAAGACTTGTGGAAGGTGCAGCCATTATCGTGACGCGCGGCTGGGTCCCTAGCATCAACACACACGTCTCCAAAGGAACCCAGGAAGATATGCCCTTTGAAGAATTTGTAGGTCAGAAGGAGGAGAGTCCACTGAAGAGAGATGAGCCCAGGGACGGCAGACGAAGCTGTCCCTACGGAAGGTGAGCATCTAGCCAAGGGGAAGCCAGGGGGAAGTCAAGGGGGAAGTCAATGGAACGTTAAAGGAAGCCAAGGAGAAAGCAAGGTTTGAGATGCAACAGCAAAGAGTGTTAGAATTATTTAAGATAGAAAATAAGAAACTGGGGATAGTTGATCTATCAGTGATTATCATTATTGGAAAAACAGTTTTCCTTTGAGGCTAGCAGAAGTGGTTGGGCTCATGGTTGTTGTGGTTGTGGTGGTGGTGGTGTTGTGGTGGTGGTGTTGTGGGTGGTGGTGGTGGTGTTGTGGGTGGTGGTGGTGGTGGTGTTGTGGGTGGTGGTGGTGGTGGTGTTGTGGGTGGTGGTGGTGGTGGTGTTGTGGGTGGTGGTGGTGGTGGTGTTGTGGGTGGTGGTGGTGGTGGTGTTGTGGGTGGTGGTGGTGGTGGTGTTGTGGGTGGTGGTGGTGGTGGTGTTGTGGGTGGTGGTGTTGTGGGTGGTGGTGGTGGTGGTGTTGTGGGTGGTGGTGGTGGTGGTGTTGTGGGTGGTGGTGGTGGTGGTGTTGTGGGTGGTGGTGGTGGTGGTGTTGTGGGTGGTGGTGGTGGTGGTGTTGTGGGTGGTGGTGGTGGTGGTGTTGTGGGTGGTGGTGGTGGTGGTGTTGTGGGTGGTGGTGGTGGTGGTGTTGTGGGTGGTGGTGGTGGTGGTGTTGTGGGTGGTGGTGGTGGTGGTGTTGTGGGTGGTGGTGGTGGTGTGTGTTGTGGGTGGTGGTGGTGGTGTTGCGGGTGGTGGTGGTGGTGTTGTGGGTGGTGGTGGTGGTGTTGTGGGTGGTGGTGGTGGTGTTGTGGGTGGTGGTGGTGGTGCTGTGGGTGGTGGTGCTGGTGTTGTGCGTGGTGGTGCTGGTGTTGTGCGTGGTGGTGGTGGTGCTGTGGGTGGTGGTAGTGGTGTTGTGGTGCTGGTGGTGTTGTGGTGGTGGTGTTGTGGTGGTGGTGTTGTGGTGGTGGTGTTGTGGTGGTGCTGGTGGTGTTGTGGTGGTGCTGGTGGTGTGGTGGTGGTGCTGGTGGTGTTGTGGTGGTGCTGGTAGTGTTGTGGTGGTGCTGGTGGTGTTGTGGTGGTGCTGGTGTTGTTGTGGTGGTGGTGTTGGTGTTGTGGTGGTGCTGGTGCTGTTGTGGTGCTGGTGTTGTGGTGGTGGTGGTGGTAGTGGTATTGTGGTGGTGGTGTTGTGGTGGTGGTGTTGTGGTGGTGGTGGTGGTGTTGTGGTGCTGGTGGTGTTGTGGTGGTGCTGGTAGTGTTGTGGTGGTGCTGGTGCTGTTGTGGTGGTGGTGTTGTTGTGGTGGTGGTGTTGGTGTTGTGGTGGTGTTGTGGTGGTGGTGTTGTGGTGGTGGTGGTGGTGGTGTTGTGGTGGTGGTGGTGGTGTTGTGGTGGTGGTGGTGGTGCTGTTGTGGTGGTGGTGGTGGTGGTGGTGTTGTGGTGGTGTGGTGGTGCTGGTGTTGTGGTGGTGGTGGTGGTGTTGTGGGTGGTGGTGGTGTTGTGGGTGGTGGTGGTGTTGTGGGTGGTGGTGGTGTTGTGGGTGGTGGTGGTGTTGTGGGTGGTGGTGGTGTTGTGGGTGGTGGTGGTGTTGTGGGTGGTGGTGGTGTTGTGGGTGGTGGTGGTGTTGTGGGTGGTGGTGGTGTTGTGGTGGTGCTGGTGTTGTGGTGGTGCTGGTGGTGGTGGTGTTGTGGTGGTGCTGGTGTTGTGTTGGTGTTGTGGTGGTGCTGGTGTTGTGGTGGTGTGGTGGTGTTGTGGTGGTGCTGGTGTTGTGGTGGTGTGGTGGTGGTGCTGGTGTGGTGGTGGTGCTGGTGTTGTGGTGGTGCTGGTGTTGTGGTGGTGTTGTGGTGGTGTTGTGGTGGTGCTGGTGTTGTGGTGGTGTTGTGGTGGTGTGGTGGTGCTGGTGTTGTGGTGGTGCTGCAAGCCAAGATATTAATGGACCAAGAATCGGTTCACTTAAATAATATACTGACTGCAGCACTAACCTGAGAGAGAACAACAGCAACAGGTGGACTCACTGCAATAAACACTATCAACACTCCAGACCCCAAGTACAGTCACTGAGAGGGGTGTGGACGCCGCTTGGGAATGGCTGTCACAAGACTAACATTATAGGGCTTCAAGGAACACAAAGGACCAGGCTAATCCCCACCTGCTACGCACCATTACACACATGAATATAGAAGTAAACTTTGTATCTGACAGCTACACATACTTCACAGATGGTCAAGACAGTGGCAGAAATTCAGTAGTTAGTTGGCCACATAAATGATGGTTCAACTTTACAGAGATGCTTTAGCCATTGAGAAAGCTTAGGCAGATGCTCTTCCTAAACACCCACAACACCTTATCATACAGATTCGAGAACTGTCATTGAAACCGTTCAATACGAACACATTCGTGACACCACACATGTTCCAGTGGTCTGTTGTGGTTGTAAATGTGCATTATGCTAGGTAATGTCACCACTGTGGGGAAAGGCACGACACACCACTGGAACATTACCTTACACAGTGCACAGTTACAGCCACAACAGACCACTGAAACATTACCTAACACACTTGCCCACAAATGTTCGAGGAATAATGCAAATACTCGAACCTCAAGGTCGTGTAATACTTATAAACTGGGTACCAAGTCATGTGGGAATATTAGGGAATGACATTTTCAACTAAGAGAAGGAATGTAGACATTTCCACACCACGCAGTCTCGCACAGATTAAGAAATTAATTAGAGATAGAGCAATGCAGAAGATGAACAGCAACCACAACACAGCAGTTGCAACATCAGGATCTGCGGGTTGGTACAAGAATTCAACTAACAATGAACAACTTACTTCAATGAAAAGGAACAATAGAACAACAGAAGTGCACTTACACCACATCAGGCTTGGATACCCATGTGCATGGGAAATAGGCTTACAGGTTCCGGAAGACGAGAGGAAATGTCAGCACTGTGGAGAAATGGCTGACACACCACTGGAACATTATCTAACACAGTGCACAGTTACAGCCACAACAGACCACTGGAACATTATCTAACACAGTGCACAGTTACAGCCACAACAGACCACTGGAACATTATCTAACACAGTGCACAGTTACAGCCACAACAGACCACTGGAACATTATCTAACACAGTGCACAGTTACAGCCACAACAGACCACTGGAACATTATCTAACACAGTGCACAGTTACAGCCACAACAGACCACTGGAACATTATCTAACACAGTGCACAGTTACAGCCACAACAGACCACTGGAACATTATCTAACACAGTGCACAGTTACAGCCACAACAGACCACTGGAACATTATCTAACACAGTGCACAGTTACAGCCACAACAGACCACTGGAACATTATCTAACACAGTGCACAGTTACAGCCACAACAGACCACTGGAACATTATCTAACACAGTGCACAGTTACAGCCACAACAGACCACTGGAACATTATCTAACACAGTGCACAGTTACAGCCACAACAGACCACTGGAACATTATCTAACACAGTGCACAGTTACAGCCACAACAGACCACTGGAACATTATCTAACACAGTGCACAGTTACAGCCACAACAGACCACTGGAACATTATCTAACACAGTGCACAGTTACAGCCACAACAGACCACTGGAACATTATCTAACACAGTGCACAGTTACAGCCACAACAGACCACTGGAACATTATCTAACACAGTGCACAGTTACAGCCACAACAGACCACTGGAACATTATCTAACACAGTGCACAGTTACAGCCACAACAGACCACTGGAACATTATCTAACACAGTGCACAGTTACAGCCACAACAGACCACTGGAACATTATCTAACACAGTGCACAGTTACAACCACAACAGACCACTGGAACATTATCTAACACAGTGCACAGTTACAACCACAACAGACCACTGGAACATTATCTAACACAGTGCACAGTTACAACCACAACAGACCACTGGAACATTACCTAACACAGTGCACAGTTACAGCCACAACAGACCACTGGAACATTACCTAACACAGTGCACAGTTACAGCCACAACAGACCACTGGAACATTACCTAACACAGTGCAGAGTTAAAAGCTAAGATTTGAAGTGAGATTTAAGAGCGCAGAGGAAGATATTAAACACATTGGGCATAACCTTTCTGAAGCAAACATACGAGTCGTAAATACTCATCCATAGCCTAAGTAAAAAGATACGAGTAAGACTGAATCAGCCACGAGGCGGCCTGGTCAAGGACCGGGCCGTGGTGACGCTGAGCCCCGACCCCATGGCAAGGTAACCAGCCCGAGGCTTAGGGCCCTCGCAGGAATATCTGGACACAATAAAGGTTGGTGATGCAACACACAACAGTCGCCTCCCTCAACACTCTGGGCAACACTTTGTACTTACTCTTTGTCTCTCTACAGTGAAGCTACTTAGCTCTTGGACCCCGCCATTCTAACCAATTTATTTGTCCTACTAAATACGTAGGCGATGAGTCACAATAACGTGGCTAAAGTAAGTGGACCAGACCACACACTAGAAGGTAAAGGGACGACGACGTTTCGGTCCGTCCTGGACCATTCTCAAGTCCATTGAGACTTGAGAATGGTCCACAATCGACTATAGAATGGTCCAGGACGGACCGAAACGTCGTCGTCCCTTCACCTTCTAGTGTGTGGTCTGGTCACTCTACTAAATATATGTCTCTCTTAACACACGCGCACACATCCCCAGGAATCAGCCCGAATCAGGGTGAAAGAAACTGCCCATTTGTTTCCGCCTCCACCGGGGATCGAACCCGGGCCATTAGGACTACGACCCCCCCTAGCGCTGTCTACTCAGCCACGAGTGTTTCCTGTCCCAAAAGGTTATGAACGATACGTGACGCCACGTGTGTTCTCCATGTGTGTGTTATGTAGCCTGGTGACGAACACAACAGCTCTGCACATATTTCAGGATGCGAACGAAAGACAAAAAGCAACCATCTGTAAAAGCAGGTCCCAGGAACCGGTGTGACATAATCTATGACTGTGACTCCTGTTCTAACGGTGTCCGAACACGTTCCGAACTGACAGAGATCAACAGACACTTTTTTCTTGGTCTGTATCTATGTAAATATTGGTTTAGTTACGACGTGTAAATACTAGTGTGTGTATACTTCACTAACTTCATAGTCGAAGGTAGGAGAAGATATCTAAATGTTAAGATATTTAATCTCTTCCACTTGTGTATTTCTTGGTTGTGTGTGTTGACGGACGGACTGATTCTCTCTCTCTCTCCCTCTGTCTGTCTGTCTGTCTGTCTGTCTGTCTGTCTGTCTGTCTGTCTGTCTGTCTGTCTGTCTGTCTGTCTGTCTGTCTGTCTGTCTGTCTCTCCCTCTGTCTCTGTCTCTCTCTGTCTCTCTCTCTCTCTCTCTCTCTCTCTCTCTCTCTCTCTCTCTCTCTCTCTCTCTCTCTCTCTCTCTCTCTCTCTCTCTCTCTCTCACTCACTCTCTCTCTCACTCACTCTCACTCTCTCTCTCACTCTCTCTCTCTCTCTCTCACTCACTCTCTCTCTCACTCACTCTCACTCTCACTCACTCTCACTCTCTCTCTCTCTCTCTCACTCACTCTCACTCTCTCTCTCACTCTCTCACTCACTCTCACTCTCTCACTCTCTCTCTCTCTCTCTCTCCCTCTGTCTCTCTCTCACTCACTCTCTCTCTCTCTCTCACTCTCCACTACCCACCTTTTACACAGTTCTTTTACTTTCTCTTTATTCATATTTTTTCTCTCGCTTTTATCCTGTCTTTCCCTTTCTTGTCTCCCCGCCTCACTTCCCCTCACCACTCCCCGCCTCACTTCCCCTCCCCCTCCCCCCTCCCCGCCCCACTTCCCCTCCCCCCTCCCCGCCTCACTTCCCCTCACCCCCCCCCCACTTCCCCCTCCATCATGGCGGCCGCCTGGTAAAGGAGTGGTGATGACCATCAAGAGCCAGCATAAATAACTCTTAAAGCTCCTGAGAGAGAAGTGTGTGTGGTGTGTACTCACCTAGTTGTGCTTGTGGGGGTGCGGGGGTTGAGCTCTGCTCTTTCGGCCCGCCTCTCAACTGTCAATCAACTGTTTCTACTACTACTATTTTTTCACACACACACACACACACACACACACTGTGAAACAGTGTGTGTGTGTGTGTGTGTGTGTGTGTGTGTGTGTGTGTGTGTGTGTGTGTGTGTGTGTGTGTGTGTGTGTGTGTGTGTGTGTGTGTGTGGTAAAAATTTTAATTATAAGAAATACGATTTTCCATTATCAACCTTAGTGTTAATAGTTGTGGTGGCGATAGTTCTTAGTGATTTTTAGTTGACCATCCAAAGTAAGTAATTATCAAAAGAAGGCACCAAGCCGGGAAGGTTATGTAGCACCATCAAATGTGCGGAATGATCAGAGTGCGCTAAATATCACCAATTGACCATCCAAAACTATTATATGATATATTCTCAAAATTATATATTCCTTGTGTGCAAACGAACCTGTCGTGTGTCCACAGTTTTGCAACCGCTACTGTTGAGAGTGAGAGGTGACCTTAAAGTGGTCAACTATGGTTGTTATGGTCATTACAGCCAGATTTCATACCAAGCATATACCCTCGTTATCACTCATCACCAAAGTGAATCGTTCTCTTGTATCCGCCTACCTTATTGACACTAGTTACACCCTCTCACTCATTTTCACAAACACTCATTCTCACACTCATTCTCACTCAATCTTATTCTCACTCACTCATTCCCACTCCCACTCATTCCCACTCACTCTCACTCATTTTCACTCATTCTCACTCTCTCTCTCATTCTCACTCTCTCTGCCTATGAATGGAGAATTTCAAATAAAATTTCCCCACAGTTCCTGTTTCAAATTTAATCTTTTTGAATATTAAAATGTTGGTGTGTTGAGAGCATTTCCATGGAAAACATTGCCATCATAACCAAACTTTATCTCGCTGCGTGAGAGCAATAACCTAAGATCCTAAATCTTTTTCACTATTTTGCTCGGGGCTTTATATTAATATGGATGTCCGGTATGACACCATTATCTTTAATACGAAGATTGATTACAGTGATTGTGGGGTGGTGGTTGTGTGGGGTGGTGGTTGTGTGGTGGTAGTGGTTGTGTGGGGTGGTGGTTGTGTGGTGGTAGTGGTTGTGTGGGGTGGTGGTTGGGTGGGGTGGTGGTTGGGTGGGGTGGTGGTTGTGTGGGGAAGTGGTTGTGTGGGGTGGTGGTTGTGTGGTGGTTGTGGTTGTGTGGTGGTAGTGGTTGTGTGGTGGTAGTGGTTGTGTGGTGGTGGTAGTGGTTGTGTGGTGGTAGTGGTTGTGTGGTGGTAGTGGTTGTGTGGTGGTAGTGGTTGGGTGGTGGTAGTGGTTGGGTGGTGGTAGTGGTTGGGTGGTGGTAGTGGTTGGGTGGGGTAGTGGTTGTGTGGGGGTAGTGGTTGTGTGGGGGTAGTGGTTGTGTGGTGGTAGTGGTTGTGTGGGGTAGTGGTTGGGTGGGGGTAGTGGTTGTGTGGGGGTAGTGGTTGTGTGGGGGTAGTGGTTGGGTGGGGTAGTGGTTGTGTGGGGGTTGTGGTTGTGTGGTGGTAGTGGTTGTGTGGTGGTAGTGATGTTATCTTACAGGGAATACTTAATACTTGGTGAATACTTAGAGAATACCGGTCTATAGTTTACTGGCTCCTATCTCCCTCCTTACATGCATACAGCTATCACATTTGCTGATTTCCAAATTGTAGGTAGTTCCTTCACTTTTAGCGCCCTCTAATTATTCCACACATTTGAAGGTGTTACATAGCCTTCCCGGCTTGGTGCCTTCTTGGATACTTCCTTCATTTCTAGTAAGGTGCATGGCGAGATGTTGTCCTTACCCGTGGCTTTCCTTACATTCTCGGCGTCGATCAGTCTTTGTTTCCTCTCTAACATGTTGTGTTACGATGTTCCTTTAAGCAACTCCTACTAGTTTTACTCTCCTTGTCACTCTTTCCTCTCTCGGACCCATTGATTCCCTGTTATTTTGCCCGTGAATGAAGTTTCCTTTAACTAGTTGCTTTCCCCTCAATATGAGGGGATAATTCAGTCACAATTTGTATGATATTCCTGCAAGCTCTGTATTCCCCATATTCTTGTCTGAGTCTTCTATGCGCACGTGCATGTGTGTAGTCACCTATCTGTACTCACTTGTCTTTGCAGGGTCCAGTGATCTAAATCCCTCCTTATTTATGTTCTAGAAGTATCCTATTTGTATGAACCTCCCGAGTCATTTTGGTCTCCTGGCATCTGTTTACATTTCTTTCCATCATCTTACACTTGCTGGTGTTGAACTCCAGTAGCCATTTCTCTCAGAAACTTGTTTGTCATCTTGGAAAATTTTACACTCACCTGTACAACTTTCCTCATTAATGTTTCATCGTCTGCAACCACCGGCATATACGACTCTGCTCCTGTAGAGATCTTTTACATAAATGAGAAATATTTTGGGTTCCAACACCAATCCTTGAGGCACTCTACGCCACGGGTAACAAGCGGGGTGCGTCAAGGATCAGTGCTGGGACCCATACCAAGGCTTGCGCGTTTGCGCACGTGTGCGCGCGAGGGGGGGGGGTGTACGTGCGCACTTGTGCGTGTGGGTGTGTATGCGTGCGTCATGGAATAAGTATGAGCCTTCAGGAGTAACCTCATTAGAAAGCATTAATGTCTTCGTGAGTTCCTGGTAAATATCATTCCAACATTACCCACCATTTTCAAACATAATGAAAAATCTGTGAGATTGGCGTCGACTTGACCGGGAAACTTTAAAAATTAAATCAAGGAAAACATACGTAATTTTAATTAATATTTCATTCAGACGTTCAAATATTTTATTAATGTGTAATTTATAAGTATTTAAAGAAGCGAGAATTCTGTCCACTGTGAGTAATAATATTCTTATCGGTACTGCATCATAGTCTTATTCTACTCTCACTCTCACTTATATATATATATATATATATATATATATATATATATATATATATATATATATATATATATATATATTTATGATGTATGTTTACACAAGCGGGTATAGGAACAGGCTGAGAGCTTTCCCATCCCACAGCTCATGGGTGAGCCAGTCGGCCGAGCGGACAGCACGCTTGACTTGTGATCCTGTGGTCACGGGTTCGATCCCGGGCGCCGGCAAGAAACAATGGGCAGAGTTTCTTTCACCTTATGCCCCTGTTACCTAGCAGTAAAATAGGTACCTTGGTGTTAGCTGTCACGGGCTGCTGCCTGGGGGTGGAGGCCTGGTCGAGGACCGGGCCGCGGGGACACTAAAGCCCCGAAATCATCTCAAGATAACCTCAAGATAGATGGTAAGCGCTACCCAATAGTATATCAGAAAATACGACCCGCTAACCGTTTGACAACCAGGTAGCCAATCACTGCTTGGTGAATTGAGGCGTACAGTTAAGGTTTGGCGCCCAGTTAATCCTCCCCCGGCGGCCAGGATACGAACCCGGGTTAAAGCGCTCGCAATGCTTTGGGAGAGTGGGTTATTCTCAAATACCACAAATTCTATTGCACCCTTCCATTTTCACCACCACACCTTAAATTGCCACCCCACCTACCACCACCACACCAACTACACCACCACCACAATCTACCACCACTACACCTACTACCTACCACCACCACATCAACTACATCATCAGCACAATCTACCACCTTGAGGTTACCTTGAGGTGCTTCCGGGGCTTAGCGTCCCCGCGGCCCGGTCGTCGACCAGGCCTCCTGGTTGCCGGACTGATCAACCAGGCTGTTGGACGCGGCTGCTCGCAGCCTGACGTATGAGTCACAGCCTGGTTGATCAGGTATCCTTTGGAGGTGCTTATCCAGTTCTCTCTTGAACACTGTGAGGGGTCGGCCAGTTATGTCCCTTATGTGTAGCGGAAGCGTGTTGAACAGTCTCGGACCTCTGATGTTGATAGAGTTCTCTCTCAGAGTACCTGTTGCACCTCTGTTTTTCAACGGGGGTATTCTGCACATCCTGCCATGTCTTCTGGTCTCATGTGATGTTATTTCTGTGTGCAGGTTTGGGACCAGCCCCTCTACTATTTTCCACGTGTAAATTATTATGTACCTCTCCCGCCTGCGCTCAAGGGAGTACAGTTTTAGGCTCTTTAGTCGGTCCCAGTAATTTAGATGTTTTACTGAGTGGATTCTAGCAGTAAAGGATCTCTGCACGCTCTCTAGGTCAGCAATTTCTCCATCTTTGAAAGTGGCTGTCATTGTGCAGCAGTACTCCACTCTAGAGAGCACAAGCGTTTTGAAAAGTATCATCATCGGTATAGCATCTCTAGTGTGAAAAGTTCTTGTTATCCAACCTGTCATTTTTCTTGCAGTTGTGACGGCTACTTTATTGTGTTCTTTAAAGGTAAGGTCTTCCGACATGAGTACACCCAGATCCTTTACATTGCCTTTTCGTTCTATGTTATGATTTGCCTGAGTTTTGTACGTGGTTTCTGTTTTTATATTTTCATTACTAACTACCACCACCACAACTACGCCAGCACAATCTACCACCACTACACCTAATAACTACCACCACCACAATCTACCACCACTACACCTAATAACTACCACCACCACAATCTACCACCACTACACCTACTACCAACCACCACCACATCAACTACACCAGCACAATCTACCATCTCACTTTACAATAAAGTGTAGCGAACAGTTGTTAATGATTCATACTGAGGATATCTGCTATATATGAGGATATTATTACTCTAGATCCCTATACCACTAACAGAGGGTCATGCATTGTTGCCATTACAACTGCTGCCCTATGGTCATATTGTTACTTTCCTCACCCCCTCTCTCCCTCTCTCTCTCTCTCTCTCTCTCTCTCTCTCCCCCTCTCTCTCTCTCTCTCTCTCTCTCTCTCTCTCTCTCTCTCCCTCTCTCCCTCTCTCCCTCTCTCTCTCTCCTCTCTCTCTCTCTCTCTCTCTCTCTCTCTCTCCTCTCTCTCTCTCTCCCTCTCTCTCTCTCTCTCTCTCTCTCTCTCTCTCTCTCTCTCTCTCTCTCCCTCTCTCTCTCTCTCTCTCTCTCTCTCTCTCCTCTCTCTCTCTCCCTCTCTCTCTCTCTCTCTCTCTCTCTCTCTCTCTCTCTCTCTCTCTCTCTCTCTCTCTCTCTACACTGTGGTGATGGACGATACTAACACACACTACCAGAAACATCAGACACTACCACCTGCGCCTCTACACACACTAACGAAGGTCCCTCACCACCGCACAACCACACCAACAAGAACCTCTCTCTCCCCCTCAGGAGATCTGCGCCAGACCAAAGTTCATCGCGGACGGAGCGACAAGATTCGACGTGGAGCAAGGAGAACTAGGAGACACTTGGCTGGTCCAGGCGGTCTCCACCCTCACCCTCACTCCCAAGTTCCTGGACCGCGTGGTGCCCCCGGACCAGGCCTTCGACCACACCTACTGCGGCATCTTCAGGTATGGAAGACTTCCAGGAAAAAATGCATATTACTTTCTATTTATTGCTTTCTGCTGATCTTACGTGCAGACGATGAGTCACAATAACGTGATGAACATGTTGACCAAACCACACACCATAAGATGTGATCACGTTTCGGTCCGTCCTGGACCATTATCACACACGATAATGGTCCAGGATGGACCGAAACGTCGTCGTTTATCCATCTTGTGGTGTGTGGTTTAGTCAACAACAACCTTACGTCTTATGCTACCCACAAGAAGTTAGTATTATTTCTCAGCATTACCCTATACTTTGTTGCTGTTTCCAGCCCATCCCGAAGGAACTACAGACCATTCCATCCACATGGGATGGTCTCTTGAGCGACGGCCTCGCTATTTGCGCAGGGCCGGTGTTCGATCCCCCCCCCCTCCCTATAGTCCAAGGTGATGGGTCCCTTACCCAGTAACCCTATCCTGCCTCCTGTCCTGCTCTCATATCCTTTTCATATAGCTGTATAGTCATGCTGGCCTAGTGCTTTCCTCCTCAATCTCCCTTCCTTTCGTTTAGAAATGCCACAATCGGATATATTTTCAAGAGGTGCATATATTTCATGACGTACCAGCCTCTGACAACCTGGAACACGCACGTGAAGCTTCCAGAAGCTCACTAATGGTTAACGAGCACCACCTGAGTAACATTAAGTCCCTCTTAGTCTTACTCAAGTGGTGGATGAGTATTTAGGACTCATTGATGTCGTCATTGGAGACGTGTCGGTGTAAGGTTGTGGTCAGTGTTGTGCGACGTCTTTTACGTTGTTAAATCTGTTGTTAATCTGATTTGTAACTGTGTTGGTGGTGTCGTCGCGTCGTGTCAAGCAGGGGTCAGGTCAGTCCATAATCATGTCGTCAAACAGTGATCAGTATGTCAAATGCCTCAGGACATCAAACTGATGTTTCAGTGCTTCTCAACTTCCACTGTCGTTTAGCTGTGAGGCAATACGTCTGTCACATGCCTCTGCCTCTGCCTCTCTCTCTGCCTCTCTCTCTGCCTCTCTCTCTGCCTCTCTGCCTCTCTCTCTGCCTCTGCCTCTCTCTCTCTGCCTCTGCCTCTCTCTCTCTGCCTCTCTCTCTCTCTCTGCCTCTCTCTCTCTCTCTGCCTCTCTCTCTCTCTCTGCCTCTCTGCCTCTCTCTCTCTCTCTCTCTCTCTCTCTCTCTCTCTCTCTCTCTCTCTCTCTCTCTCTCTCTCTCTCTCTCTCTCTCTCTCTCTCTCTCTCTCTCGTGCTGTAATCAATACCTCCAGAGAGGCAAAGTCTCCCGGAGGCAACACAGCTTCTCCTGAATGGTCTTGGAACACGTCAAAGCGTCTTTTCTCACTTTCTCACTCTCTCGTGAAAATACGTGTAGGAAGGAAAATACATTTTTCCTAGTGGTGACACCACCCTAATTAATTATTTGGTATTTAAAGCATGCAAACTAAGGCAGGATGTCTCTCTCTCTCTTTCTGTTAGGGTGCTGCTCATCTTCACTGCCACACAGGACAGTGAGGATCAAACATCACTCAATAGTCTCTAGTGTGTGTCAGAAGGTAACAGCTTACTACATGATGTAGTTTTTTAATTGAAATTAACACAAAAATTTAATTACAATTTCCTTTTTTCACAGCCACACAGGTCGAGTGATGAGAGGCACAGTACAGTGACCACCACAGGGCGGTACAGTGACCACCACAGGGCGGCACAGTCACCATTCACTGTTTGGGTGTCTTCCATTATGTCAGATTCAGTGAAATATTGACATAGTTGATTGTGCAGTGGGCCAGGAACCCTACATTTATTATTTATATTGAATGTGGCACTGTACACCATTTTAGACCTACTGAATGAGAGTTTGTATGGCAACTAACGCCTGGATTTATCATTTAAATGTCCACTTACGGAACCTGTACATCTCTCCTCAATCATGGCTGCATAGTTTGTATTTACTAAACAGTTTACGAGCTCCTAAGCACTACGAGGTTGTCTGTAACGACAATATCCTTGGGTCGTGATTGGCCTCGTAGAGTTTCCCAGCTCGTAAACTGTTTAATACAGACTAAGGTGCTAGAATTGAAGGAAGATGTACAGGTTTCGTCAGTGAACACTCAGGTGCTTAATGATTCCTACAGCAGTGACATACTCCACATTTGAGACCTCTGGTATTCATTCTTCCTTTGGTGTTACACTCCCCATCCCTGAGACCCAGGCTCCTACGGTCCTCCTCACCGTTCCTATCTTCACCTCTCTCTCTCCTCCTCACCGTTCCTATCTTCACCTCTCTCTCTCTCTCCTCCTCACCGTTCCTCTTCAACTCCCCTTTTTCCACTCGATTTTTATATTCTGTCTTTTGAGCGTTGGCAGCGTCTCCCTGTGAGCGGCGGCGTGGCCCAGATACACAGCGGCGCCCTCACATCTTGTCTGGCCCTCAGTGCCAACACTATGGCACCTTACTCACCCTACTGGCTTCCCCATTCTACTCACCTTTGTTTACTCATGTCCCCCCCCCCCCTGCTCCTTCCTTAGTCATCTTGCTCACCCTGACAGGTTCCGGTTCTGGCACTTCGGAGAGTGGGTGGAGGTGGTTATTGACGACCGGTTGCCCACCTTCAAGGGCCGCCTTGTTTACCTCCACTCCACCGACCCCTCGGAGTTCTGGGCCGCCCTTCTTGAGAAGGCCTATGCTAAGTGAGTGACACTGTATGCGTGGTGGCAGTTTATAGCCAGTATGAGGAGTGAGTGACAGTTTATGGCCAGTATGAGGAGTGAGTGACAGTTTATGGCCAGTATGAGGAGTGAGTGATAGTTTATGGCCAGTATGAGGAGTGACAGTTTATGGCCAGTATGAGGAGTGAGTGATAGTTTATGGCCAGTAAGAGGAGTGACAGTTTATGGCCAGTATGAGGAGTGAGTGATAGTTTATGGCCACTATGAGGAGTGAGTAAGAGTGACAGTTTATGGCCAGTATGAGGAGTGACAGTTTTGGCCAGTATGAGGAGTGAGTGATAGTTTATGGCCAGTATGAGGAGTAAGAGTGACAGTTTATGGCCAGTATGAGGAGTGAGTGACAGTTTATGGCCAGTATGAGGAGTGAGTGAGAGTGACATGAGAGGTAATATCAGTTGAGGTGAGCACTAAGAGGAGACCCTCCGGCAGGTTGTATGGCAGCTACGAGTGCCTGCAGGAGGGCTTCACCACCAGGGCGCTCCAGGACCTGACGGGAGGCATCGTCCAGAGCTTCAGCCTCACCATGCAGGACAAGTTCCTCACCTACCAGGTCCTCAACTCTGCCGTACCTCGCTCTACACTCCTCGTCGCCTCCATCAACCTCGTATGTCTTCATCAACTTACTTCACTCTCCTTACTTTATGCTTCGGTTAACAACTATTATTATTCTGTTCCCAATGTTGTTGTTGTTGTAGACTTCAAATTACATACTTCATTCCTCTCATATAATATCTATACCCTAGGAGGCAGCTGCCTCTAATATCCAACCAAACTCTCCTGTGTCCAATCCCAGAAATTTGTTCCATTGATCAACAACCCAGTTTG
This sequence comes from Procambarus clarkii, assembly GCF_020424385.1. NCBI lineage: Eukaryota > Metazoa > Arthropoda > Malacostraca > Decapoda > Cambaridae > Procambarus > Procambarus clarkii. The sequence continues at coordinate 101,403 of NW_025551959.1, forward strand.
CGTACCAGTATTTACCCAGGTCTTTCCTGAATCTAAATTAATCTAATTAGTATCCATTGGTTTGATTCCAATTTTGTGTTCAGAAATTTTTTGAATTCCCCCATTTTCTTTATGATTATTCTTCTCACCTGTTCATCTAAGCTTTTATAAAGCTTTTTCGCCTCAATAAGACTAACTAGTGCCTGCAGAATATTAGCCGCCAGCGAAGATGAAAGGCTCAAGTATCAAGGGAAAAATATGTATTTTATATATTTGGTGTAAAGGACAATTTTGATGGTGTCACCTGGTGGTGTCGCCTGGTGGTGTCACCTGGTGGTGTCACCTGGTGGTGTCGCCTGGTGGTGTCGCCTGGTGGTGTCACCTGGTGGTGTCGCCTGGTGGTGTCACCTGGTGGTGTCACCTGGTGGTGCCACCTGGTGGTGTCGCCTGGTGGTGTCGCCTGGTGGTGTCACCTGGTGGTGCCACCTGGTGGTGTCGCCTGGTGTCACCTGGTGGTGTCGCCTGGTGGTGTCGCCTGGTGTCACCTGGTGGTGTCGCCTGGTGTCACCTGGTGGTGTCACCTGGTGGTGTCACCTGGTGGTGTCGCCTGGAGGTGTCACCTGGTGGTGTCACCTGGTGGTGTCGCCTGGAGGTGTCACCTGGTGGTGTCACCTGGTGGTGTCACCTGGTGGTGCCACCTGGTGGTGTCGCCTGGTGGTGTCGCCTGGTGTCACCTGGTGGTGTCACCTGGTGGTGTCGCCTGGAGGTGTCACCTGGTGTCACCTGGTGGTGTCACCTGGTGGTGTCACCTGGTGGTGTCGCCTGGTGGTGCCACCTGGTGGTGCCACCTGGTGGTGTCACCTGGTGGTGTCGCCTGGTGGTGTCGCCTGGTGGTGTCGCCTGGTGGTGTCACCTGGTGGTGTCACCTGGTGGTGTCACCTGGTGGTGTCACCTGGTGTCACCTGGTGGTGTCACCTGGTGGTGTCACCTGGTGGTGCCACCTGGTGGTGTCGCCTGGTGGTGTCGCCTGGTGGTGTCGCCTGGTGGTGTCACCTGGTGGTGTCACCTGGTGGTGCCACCTGGTGGTGTCGCCTGGTGGTGTCGCCTGGTGGTGTCACCTGGTGGTGCCACCTGGTGGTGTCGCCTGGTGTCACCTGGTGGTGTCGCCTGGTGGTGTCGCCTGGTGTCACCTGGTGGTGTCGCCTGGTGTCACCTGGTGGTGTCACCTGGTGGTGTCCCCTGGTGGTGTCGCCTGGAGGTGTCACCTGGTGGTGTCACCTGGTGGTGTCGCCTGGAGGTGTCACCTGGTGGTGTCACCTGGTGGTGTCACCTGGTGGTGCCACCTGGTGGTGTCGCCTGGTGGTGTCGCCTGGTGTCACCTGGTGGTGTCACCTGGTGGTGTCGCCTGGAGGTGTCACCTGGTGTCACCTGGTGGTGTCACCTGGTGGTGTCACCTGGTGGTGTCGCCTGGTGGTGCCACCTGGTGGTGCCACCTGGTGGTGTCACCTGGTGGTGTCGCCTGGTGGTGTCGCCTGGTGGTGTCGCCTGGTGGTGTCACCTGGTGGTGTCACCTGGTGGTGTCACCTGGTGGTGTCACCTGGTGTCACCTGGTGGTGTCACCTGGTGGTGTCGCCTGGAGGTGTCACCTGGTGGTGTCGCCTGGAGGTGTCACCTGGTGGTGTCACCTGGTGGTGTCACCTGGTGGTGTCACCTGGAGGTGTCGCCTGGTGGTGCCACCTGTCCTCCACACCTGTCCTAACACATTACCTAACTAATGAACGTGCGTGGGCCTGGTACAGGAGAAGGACACCAAGAGGAACCTGAGACTAAGGAACGGCTTGGTGACTCACCACGCCTACAGCGTCACCGGCCTGGCCAGGGTCAGGAGCAAGCTGGGAGAGACGCCCCTCGTCAGGTACGTCTCCTCACTCAACCCGTTCTCGCAAATTTAATAAGTCAATATTGACTTATTAAATATGTGCATAGGTGACATATTTAACATAAGATACCCTTAAAAAGATTCATAGAAAACACCGACCTTACCTAACCTACTTAGTATGTTAAGATAAGCATCTTATTGCTTCGTAATTACAATTATTACCTAACCTATAATAGGTATAGGTTAAGTAATAATTGTAATTACGAAGCAATAAGATGCTTATCTTAAGATACTAACAAGGTTAGGTAAGGTCGGTGTTTTCTATGAATCTTTTTAGGGGTATCTATTATGTTTAGTATATCACCTATGCACGTAGTTAATAAGTCAATATTGACTTTACGAATTTGCGAGAACGGGTTGCCTCACTACTCACCTAATACTCTTCCTCTCACCTAATACTCTTCCTCTCACCTAATACTCTTCCTCTCACCTAATACTCTTCCACTCACCTAATACTCTTCCACTCACCTAATACTCTTCCTCTCACCTAATACTCTTCCTCTCACCTAATACTCTTCCACTCACCTAATACTCTTCCACTCACCTAATACTCTTCCTCTCACCTAATACTCTTCCTCTCACCTAATACTCTTCCTCTCACCTAATACTCTTCCTCTCACCTAATACCTCGCTTTATAAACCGTATCGACCAGTCCGGTAATTGGTGTTCATTAAACCAACCAAATGTGACGCTTTATATGCATCGGGTTAGGTTAGGTGGGTTGCTTGGGTTCGTACGTCTCGTTAGACAAAACTATTGTCCTTTCATGGTGTAGATGAAGCAACTGTAGCTCCTGGGACCCAACACCACAACGCTACTTAAGTGCACAGAGGTCACTTATAACCATACATATACATAACAGCATATGACCTTAACTTAACACTTAACTCCCTACTGGACTGAGCTAGGATGAAGTCAACTCCCTCCTGGACTGAGCTAGGATGAAGTCAACTCCCTCGTGGATTGAGCTAGGATGAAGTCAACTCCCTCGTGGATTGAGCTAGGATGAAGTCAACTCCCTCCTGGACTGAGCTAGGATGAAGTCAACTCCCTCCTGGACTGAGCTAGGATGAAGTCAACTCCCTCCTGGACTGAGCTAGGATGAAGTCAACTCCCTCCTGGACTGAGCTAGGATGAAGTCAACTCCCTCCTGGGCGGAGCTAGGATGAAGTCAACTCCCTCCTGGACGGAGCTAGGATGAAGTCAACTCCCTCCTGGACGGAGCTAGGATGAAGTCAACTCCCTCCTGGACTGAGCTAGGATGAAGTCAACTCCCCCCTGGACGGAGCTAGGATGAAGTCAACTCCCTCCTGGACTGAGCTAGGATGAAGTCAACTCCCTCCTGGACTGAGCTAGGATGAAGTCAACTCCCTCCTGGACTGATCTAGGATAAAGTCAACTCCCTCCTGGACTGAGCTAGGATGAAGTCAACTCCCTCCTGGACGGAGCTAGGATGAAGTCAACTCCCTCCTGGACTGAGCTAGGATGAAGTCAACTCCCTCCTGGATGGAGCTAGGATGAAGTCAACTCCCTCCTGGACGGAGCTAGGATGAAGTCAACTCCCTCCTGGACGGAGCTAGGATGAAGTCAACTCCCAGTTTAACTGTTAGGATTCTGCATAGTGTGTGGACCACGAAGACCTTATAATTCGCTAGTATTATACTGTATTTGATAGGATAAAAACCCACACTTGTGTATTTGTGAAATTGATGTAAGGAATTTACACCAAGTGTTTGACACTCTGAGTGTCAAGGTCTGAGTGGTGAGGGACAAGATTTATATCTCAATGTATAATCACATTAGACGTTGACATGTAAGGCATTTACACGAATACACAATTGATTGACAGTTGAGAGGCGGGACCAAAGAGCCAAAGCTCAACCCCCGCAAGCACAATTAGGTGAATACAAGTTTGGATTTTTATCCTGATATTATGTCTGAGTAGGCTACAAGATTTGATTGTATTATGCTGTATTTGATTGTATTATATAGCACATTGTTATATATTATCTAGACCTTTGCATTATCACTCATTGAGTTTGTTATATTTGAACTTATTGTATTGAATGATGGTTTGTGTTGCAGACTGAGGAACCCGTGGGGAGAGGGGAGTGGAGTGGCCCCTGGAGTGAGAGGTCCTGGGAGTGGGACTCCCTCTCAGAGAGGGATAAGGTCCTTCTCTCTGTCAGGGTCAAGAATGATGGAGAGTTCTGGTGAGTAGGTGTGTGGCCAGGTGTGTGGCCGGGTGGTGACCAGGTGTGTGGCCAGGTGTGTGGCCAGGTGGGTGACCAGGTGGGTGGCCAGGTGTGTGGCCAGGTGGGTGGCCAGGTGGGTGGCCAGGTGGGTGGCCAGGTGTGTGTGGCCAGGTGGGTGACCAGGTGGGTGACCAGGTGGGTGGCCAGGTGGGTGGCCAGGTGGGTGGCCAGGTGGGTGGCCAGGTGTGTGGCCAGGTGGTAACCAGGTGTGTGGCCAGGTGTGTGTGGCCAGGTGTGTGTGGCCAGGTGTGTGGCCAGGTGTTTGGCCAGGTGGGTGGCCAGGTGGGTCGCCAGGTGGGTCGCCAGGTGGGTGGCCAGGTGTGTGACCAGGTGGCTGGCTAGTCGTAACTACTTTCTCTACTAACTCCTAATATTCTACCTCTACTGACAGTATTACAAGAATTTACAATATACAATTATCATAGTCACATTTACAGTGTTACAATTTACAGTAATAATAGTACACTTTACAACATTAATAGTACTATTTACGGTGACTATAGTACACTTTACAACATTAATAGTACTATTTACTGTGACTATAGTACACTTTACAATGATAGTACGATGAGGAATAATAAAAGTAAATTTAATAATAACTAATAATAAGAGAAAACTTTGACACTGACTAAAAACTTTGACCTTCATCTGTTTAAGAAGTTACTGAACTTGGGTCAAAGTTAATAATAATAAAAAGACTAAGTTGAAGGAGTAAAGTTGAGTAACTTGTGGTAAACTAAGCTGATGTTTAGGGCAATGTTGCCTTAACTTAATGGTGGGAGGGAGGGGGGGGGGGGAGTGGGGGGGGAGGGGAGGTGGGGGTGGACCCTGCAGTAACCCTTCACATAGGCTACTATCGGCATTAACCACTACCCTTCGACATTAACCCTTCACATTAACCACTACCCGCGACATTATCCCTTCACATTATCCACTACCCTTGCCGAGGGTAGTGGTTAATGCCAAGGGTAGTGGTTAATGTGAAGGGTTAATGCCGAGGGTAGTGTTAATGTAAAGGGTTAATGCCAAGAGTAGTGGTTAATGCCGAGGGTAGTGGTTAATGTGAAGGGTTAATGCCGAGGGTAGTGGTTAATGTGAAGGGTTAATGCCAAGAGTAGTGGTTAATGCCGAGGGTAGTGTTAATGTAAAGGGTTAATGCCAAGAGTAGTGGTTAATGCCGAGGGTAGTGTTAATGTAAAGGGTTAATGCCGAGGGTAGTGGTTAATGCCGAGGGTAGTGTTAATGTGAAGGGTTAATGCCGAGGGTAGTGTTAATGTAAAGGGTTAATGCCGAGGGTAGTGGTTAATGTGAAGGGTTAATGCCGAGGGTAGTGGTTAATGCCGAGGGTAGTGGTTAATGTGAAGGGTTAATGCCGAGGGTAGTGTTAATGTAAAGGGTTAATGCCGAGGTTAGTGGTTAATGTGAAGGGTTAATGCCGAGGGTAGTGGTTAATGTGAAGGGTTAATGCCGAGGGTAGTGGTTAATGCCGAGGGTAGTGGTTAATGTGAAGGGTTAATGCCGAGGTAGTGTTAATGTAAAGGGTTAATGCCGAGGTTAGTGGTTAATGTGAAGGGTTTAATGCCGAGGGTAGTGGTTAATGTGAAGGGTTAATGCCGAGGGTAGTGTTAATGTAAAGGGTTAATGCCAAGAGAAGTGGTTAATGCCGAGGGTAGTGGTTAATGCCAAGAGTAGTGGTTAATGCCGAGGGTAGTGGTTAATGCCAAGAGTAGTGGTTAATGCCGAGGGTAGTGGTTAATGCCAAGAGTAGTGGTTAATGCCGAGGGTAGTGGTTAATGTGAAGGGTTAATGCCGAGGGTAGTGTTAATGTAAAGGGTTAATGCCAAGAGTAGTGGTTAATGCCGAGGGTAGTGGTTAATGTGAAGGGTTAATGCCGAGGGTAGTGTTAATGTAAAGGGTTAATGCCAAGAGTAGTGGTTAATGCCGAGGGTAGTGTTAATGTAAAGGGTTAATGCCAATAGTGGTTAATGCCGAGGGTAGTGGTTAATGTGAAGGGTTAATGCCGAGGGTAGTGGTTAATGTGAAGGGTTAATGCCGAGGGTAGTGTTAATGTAAAGGGTTAATGCCAAGAGTAGTGGTTAATGCCGAGGGTAGTGTTAATGTAAAGGGTTAATGCCAATAGTGGTTAATGCCGAGGGTAGTGGTTAATGTGAAGGGTTAATGCCGAGGGTAGTGGTTAATGTGAAGGGTTAATGCCGAGGGTAGTGTTAATGTAAAGGGTTAATGCCAAGAGTAGTGGTTAATGTGAAGGGTTAATGCCGAGGGTAGTGTTAATGTAAAGGGTTAATGCCGAGGGTAGTGGTTAATGCCGAGGGTAGTGTTAATGTAAAGGGTTAATGCCAAGAGTAGTGGTTAATGCCGAGGGTAGTGTTAATGTGAAGGGTTAATGCCGAGGGTAGTGTTAATGTAAAGGGTTAATGCCGAGGGTAGTGTTAATGTAAAGGGTTAATGCCAAGAGTAGTGGTTAATGTGAAGGGTTAATGCCGAGGGTAGTGTTAATGTAAAGGGTTAATGCCGAGGGTAGTGGTTAATGCCGAGGTAGTGTTAATGTAAAGGGTTAATGCCAGAGTAGTGGTTAATGCCGAGGGTAGTGTTAATGTGAAGGGTTAATGCCGAGGGTAGTGTTAATGTAAAGGGTTAATGCCGAGGGTAGTGGTTAATGCAGAGGGTAGTGTTAATGTGAAGGGTTAATGCCGAGGGTAGTGGTTAATGCCGAGGTAGTGTTAATGTAAAGGGGTTAATGCCAAGAGTAGTGGTTAATGCCGAGGGTAGTGTTAATGTGAAGGGTTAATGCCGAGGGTAGTGTTAATGTAAAGGGTTAATGCCGAGGGTAGTGGTTAATGCAGAGGGTAGTGTTAATGTGAAGGGTTAATGCCGAGGGTAGTGTTAATGTGAAGGGTTAATGCCGAGGGTAGTGGTCTACAATGTCTTTAACCCCCCTCACACTAACCTCTACCCTCGACATTAACCCTCACACTAACCTCTACCCTCGACATTAACCCTCACACTAACCTCTACCCTCGACATTAACCCTCACACTAACCTCTACCCTCGACATTAACCCTCACACTAACCTCTACCCTCGACATTAACCCT
>NW_025551960.1:0-12500 GCF_020424385.1 Procambarus clarkii
ACAGAGAGAGACAGAGACAGAGAGAGACGCAGGCATTGTCGTGGGTATTCTACACAGTATAATGCTAAGGCTGCATTTTACATTTACAAAAAAGAGAACACCCATCTCTTGTTTTGAACTTATAAAGCACATCACATCAACAACTTTGTCTGCATTTCCCAGTGATGTTTTCTCACTTATTAAAATAATACAAGACATAAAAACAGAGACACGGCTTTCATACAAGAGACCAAACACAACAATACAACACTATAATACAATCCAACACTATAATACAACATACTGCAAACAGAGATCAACGTGTTACCATAATCAAAGCAATATTCTCCTCAACCCATTCTCCAGCCCGAGGAATAAGTCAAATATTGACTTAGATTTTTACAAAGTACAGTTTTGACTTATTACGCAAACAACTAACTGATAGGATGAAACTTCTATGTATCTTTATAACAAACGCCTTTTTTGGCATGTAAAATATTATTATATATTGGAGGTTATGTATTGTTAGGTCTAGGTTAGGATAGGTTAGGTCTGGGTTAGGTTGGGTTAGGTTAGGTCTAGGTTAGGTTAGGTTTGGATAGGTTAGGTTAGGTTAGGATAGATTAGGTTAGGATAGGTCTAGGTTAGGTTAGGATAGGTCTAGGTTAGGTTAGGATAAGTTAGGTTAGGTTAGGTTAGGTCTAGGTTAGGAGAGGATAGGTTAGGTTAGGTTAGGTTAGGTCTAGGTTAGGATAGGTTAGGTTAGGTCTAGGTTAGGTTACGTCTAGGTTAGGTTAGGTCTAGGATAGGTCTAGGTTAGGTTAGGTCTAGGATAGGTCTAGGTTAGGTTAGGTTAGGATAGATTAGGTTAGGTCTAGGTTAGGTTTGGATAGGTTAGGTTAGGTCTAGGTTAGGTTAGGATAGGTTAGGTTAGGTCTAGGTTAGGTCTAGGTTAGGTTAGGATAGGTTAGGTTAGGTCTAGGTTAGGTTAGGTTAGGATAGGTTAGGTTAGGTCTAGGTTAGATTAGGATAAGTTAGGTTAGGTTAGGTCTAGGTTAGGATAGATTAGGATAGGTTAGGTTTAGGTTACGTCTAGGTTAGGTTAGGATAGGTTAGGTTAGGATAGGTTAGGTTAGGTCTAGGTTAGGTTAGGTCTAGGTTAGGTCTAGGCTAGGATAGGTTAGGTCTAGGTTAGGATAGGATAGGTCTAGGTTAGGGTAGGTCTAGTTTAGGTTAGGTCTAGGTTAGGAGAGAATAGGTTAGGATAGGTTAGGTCTAGGTGAGGTTAGGTTTGGATAGGTTAGGTCTAGGTTATGTATTGTTAGGTCTAGGTTAAGATAGGTTAGGTTAGGTTTGGATAGGTTAGGATAGGTTAGGGTAGGTCTAGGTTAGGTTAGGATAGGTCTAGGTTAGGTCTAAGTTAGGTCTAGGTTAGGAGAGGATAGGTTAGGTTAGGTCTAGGTTAGGTTTAAGTTAGGTCTAGGTTAGGTTAGGATAGGTTAGGTTAGGTCTAGGTTAGGTTAGGATAGGTAAGGTCTAGATTAGGTTAGGTCTAGGTTAGGTTAGGTCTAGGTTAGAAGAGGATAGGTTAGGATAGGATTGGATAGGTTAGGTCAGGTCAGGTCATGCCAGGTCAGGTCAAGTCAGGTTAGGTTAGGTCAGGTCAAGTCAGGTTAGGTTAGGATAGGTAAGGTCTAGATTAGGTTAGGTCTAAGTTAGGTTAGGTCTAGGTTAGAAGAGGATAGGTTAGGATAGGATAGGTTAGGTCAGGTCAGGTCAGGTCATGCCAGGTCAGGTTAGGTTAGGTCAGGTCAGGTCAGGTCAGGTCAGGTCATGCCATGCCAGGTTAGGTCAAGTCAGGTTAGGTCAAGTCAGGTTAGGTCAAGTCAAGTCAGGTTAGGTCAGGTCAAGTCAGGTCAGGTCAGGTCAGGTCAAGTCAGGTCAGGTCAGGTCAGGTCAGGTCAGGTCAGGTCAGGTCAGGTCAGGTCAGGTCAGGTCAGGTCGAGTCAAGTCAAGTCAAGTCAAGTCAGGTCAGGTCAGGTCAGGTCAGGTCAGGTCAGGTCAAGTTAGGTTGTTTTGGTTACCATGATTTAAGAAGTGTGTACTCAACAAGGTGAAGGCACGTTAAGCATGTGTCGGGTCACAGCTTCGACCATAGCTAGGTGGGCTATGAGTCCAATTACTGACTTACGTACAGGTTTGTAGTTCGGTATTTAACTCATACATTGTGAACCTTAGAACCCATTGTTTCGTTGATGAACTGGGGCCAGATTCACGAAGCTGTTACGCAAGCACTTACGAACGTGTACATCTTTCATCAATCTTTGACGGCTTTGGTTACATTTATTAAACAGTTTACAAGCATGAAAGCTTGCCAATCAACTGTTGTTATTGTTATAAACAGCCTCCTGGTGCTTCGGAGCTCATTAACTGTTTAATAATTGCAACCCGTCCTCGACTCAAGTCCATTACATCCAGCGGTCGACCCCACAGACGCATTCATAAATTTTAACATGCTGTTTATTCAAAACGGGAATTTTCTCACGTATAAATTAATATTATAATATATTAGCATATTGTGCATATATAGGCATAGGTTAGGTTAGGTTAGGTGTTTAGGTTCTGTTGGCGATTATTTGCATTTGTAGTACGTGGGTGAAGCATTTATAGCGTTGTGGTTCGAACAAAATTCGTCAGTGAAGCACTTGTTCCGGAAGTGTTCGAACGTCAGCAGTTGTGAGTCGTGTGTAAACCGCTTTTCATTCATAAACAGGGGGTTTGGCGGGTGGATGGAATTACTTTTGGATCTTTGTTTGGAGGACGGGTTGAATAATTGTAAACAAAGCCGCCAAAGATTGAGAAAAGATGTACAGGTTCGTAAGTGCTTGTTATAAACAGCCTCCTGGTGCTTAGGAGCTCATTAACTGTTTAATAATTGTAAACAAAGCCGCCAAAGATTGAGAAAAGATGCACAGGTTCGTAAGTGTTTGCGTAAGTGCTTATATGGAGGAGTAAAGAGTGTTGTATGTAAGAGAGTATAGTGCTGGGACTGGACAACTCTACACAATGACCCATATATTAGCCGGCCCCACCATTGAATGCCTCAAAGAAGCAGTGACTGTATGATTTATTTTGATCTTGCAATTCTGATCAATTTCTGGAAGAGACTTCACCTTGCTATTATTTTTTTTTTTTTTTTTTTTTTTTTTTTGAGATATATAGAAGAGTTGTTACATGGTTGTAGAGCCACTAGTACGCGTAGGGTTTCGGGCAGGTCCCTGGAATACGATCCCCGCCGCGAAGAATCGTTGTTACAACCAAGTACACATTTTACTGTTGAGTTAAACAGAGGCTACCGTTAAGGATTTGCGCCCAGTAAATCCTCCCCGGCCAGGATACGAACCCATGACATAGCGCTCGCGGAACGCCAGGCGAGTGTCTTACCACTACACCACGGAGACTGTAAATTATTGATTCTTCTCCTCCTCTGGCGTCCCCTCCTTCTTGTAAGACACTTCCCTCCTCTCACTCTTACGGGTTTCAGTTACTTGGAAGCTTTGTAAAGACTGGCACTCGCTTCATGCAGGTCGACGTTCAATCCCCGACCGTCCACAAGTGGTTGGGGCACCATTCCTTTCCACTCTTCCCATCCCAAATCCTTATCCTGACCCTTTATCCTGACGGAAGGGGTCAGGATAAGGACTTGGGGGGGGAGGGGGGGGAATAGAAACTAATTTAATATGAGAAAAGATGATAATATAACTAAATTCTGAGCATATCAGGGTGAACAAATCCACAAGGGCCGTGACGAGGATTCGAACCTACGTCCGGGAGCATCCCAGACGCTGCCTTAACCGACTGAGCTACGACAGGGTATAAGACTTGCAACCAGTAATTCTACTGAAGACTGCAGAGGATCCTGCAGCCTCTCCGAGATATTTGATTTGATACATCACGCTATTGTGATTTCTGTGTGCATATCAGGGTGAGTATATCCAGGTAAGGTCAGAACACCAGTAAGCATCCATTAGTCTCAGGAGACTATGGAGTAGCGCTCTGGTTGTCGGTCTGGAGTGGCCTCACCAGGGCGCAAAGCCAGGGTAGGTTGATATGGAGGAGAAGCTGTTACCCATGCAGCAAGTCCTCCAACTCCACGGCGGAAAGCCAGGGTAGGTTGATATGGAAGAGAAGCTGTTACCCATGCAGCAAGTCCTCCAACTCCACGGCGCCGAAAGTCTCCAATGGAAAGGCAAACACCAATATGATTGGTTGCAGCGCCGTTGCAGGAACTGTGAGATCCATCAGAACAGAAACACTCATAAATATACGGTGACATGTGCAACTTCCAGGAAGTCCTTCAACAACTGAACAATACAACATGTATACACACCCGTGTGTGTGTGGCCACAAGGCCATTACTCTTCCCACAACAGTTAACTCACTCCAACATTACTTTCACACGACGTGAATACAATTTTGGTTCTGAACTTCGTAAAACATTAACCTTTAACTTGTCACAAACTCTTGTTCGGTGTTCACAGAATGGATTTAACGCTGAAATTGGCGTGTGTTAAAAGTAGATATTTGTTCTCCAGTGTAAAATTGAGAGTTTGTGTGTGTGAGAAAGATATGGATATTCGTGTCAGTGAAGAAGATATGGATATTCGTGACTGTGAGGAAGATATGGATATTCGTGTCAGTGAAGAAGATATGGATGTTCGTTTCTATGGGTATTCGGATATTCGTAACTGCGAGAAAGAACCGGGCATTCCTGACAAGGAGTCACGCCATGACAGCCCTGTCTCTAAGGAACAAAACAGTGTAGAAATTCCTACGAGTTAGCCAGACAGCTCCGCAGGCCATCTACCTCTACCTCTGCATGATCTACCTCGTTGGTAGAAGGGTTCAAGTCTTTCCTCGAATGATGGAGTCTTGGTGGTCGAGTGTGGACTCTGACAAAGACTTGAGAATGAGGGGGGCCAGCGTGGCCACCCTCCTCCTACCTCCAACACATGCTGAATGGGAGTGAATAGCGAGCCACAGGTGGTAAACCTGGCAGAGGTCTTTGTGTGGCCTGACGCTTGAGTTTACCCAGCGTCACTTTGTGTATTCCTCGGCTCCCAGACTGAGGCGGCGCTGCCATTTTATTCTGTAGTTTACAAATAATTACGAGCAGGGAACGAGTTCTTCACTAAATGAACAGTGTTAAGGGCATATTTAATACACTGGACCTCTGGGGATTTTCCTGCTGGAATAATGATCAATAATACACACAGAAATCACAATAATGTAATGCATCAATGAACACAACTCCCCCCCATGCAGAGAGCCCGGGTGCATGGGGGGGAGTTGTGTAAATCCCTGGTTTGTGTCTCGGAGAGGTTGCAGGATCCAGTAAGTTCAATAGAACTTCGGTTTCAACTCTTTTAACCATGTCGTAGCTCAGTCGATTAAGGCTGCGTCTAAGATGCTCACAGACGTAGATTCGAATCCTCGTCACGGCCCTTGTGGATTTGTTCAATGATCGACAAGTTTTGTCCAGTTTTACCAACAAGGATTTTCACTGTTCATCGCATTCATCACTTATTTTCAACACGTGTGTGGGGAAATATGTGAGAAAAGTTTGTGATTTTAGAAAAGAATGTGCAAATATGTGCAGCAGGTGTTGAGAGGCGCCCGTCACCTCAACATCTGTCTCTTCACGACCCTCATCTAATTTACTCCAACAGTCAGCAGTGCTAATTACATCTGCCGACAGCTGTTCTAATTTCCCTTAAACAGCTGCTTTAACAAGCTTACCCCCATAACAGCTGCTGTAATGTGTTCCCCTCAGTGGGTACTGGAGCTGTGTCAGTGGGTACTGGAGATGTGACAGTGGGTACTGGAGCTGTGTCAGTGGGTACTGGAGCTGTGACAGTGGGTACTGGAGCTGTGACAGTGGGTACTGGAGCTGTGACAGTGGGGGTACTGGTGCTGTGACAGTGGGTACTGGAGCTGTGACAGTGGGGGTACTGGAGCTGTGACAGTGGGTACTGGAGCTGTGACAGTGGGTACTGGAGCTGTGACAGTGGGGGTACTGGTGCTGTGACAGTGGGTACTGGAGCTGTGACAGTGGGGGTACTGGAGCTGTGACAGTGGGTACTGGAGCTGTGACAGGGGGTACTGGTGCTGTGACAGTGGGGGTACTGGTGCTGTGACAGTGGGTACTGGAGCTGTGACAGTGGGTACTGGAGCCATGACAGTGGGGGTACTGGAGCCGTGACAGTGGGGGTACTGGAGCTGTGACAGTGGGGGTACTGGAGCCGTGACAGTGGGTACTGGTGCTGTGACAGTGGGGGTACTGGAGCTGTGACAGTGGGTACTGGTGCTGTGACAGTGGGGGTACTGGAGCTGTGACAGTGGGTACTGGTGCTGTGACAGTGGGTACTGGAGCTGTGACAGTGGGGGTACTGGGGCTGTGACAGTGGGTACTGGAGCCGTGACAGTGGGGGTACTGGAGCTGTGACAGTGGGGGTACTGGTGCTGTGACAGTGGGTACTGGAGCCGTGACAGTGGGGGTACTGGAGCTGTGACAGTGGGGGTACTGGTGCTGTGACAGTGGGTACTGGAGCTGTGACAGTGGGGGTACTGGAGCTGTGACAGTGGGGGTACTGGTGCTGTGACAGTGGGGGTACTGGGGCTGTGACAGTGGGTACTGGGGCTGTGACAGTGGGGGTACTGGTGCTGTGACAGTGGGTACTGGTACTGTGACAGTGGGGGTACTGGGGCTGTGACAGTGGGTACTGGGGCTGTGACAGTGGGTACTGGGGCTGTGACAGTGGGGGTACTGGGGCTGTGACAGTGGGTACTGGGGCTGTGACAGTGGGGGTACTGGAGCTGTGACAGTGGGGGTACTGGGGCTGTGACAGTGGGTACTGGGGCTGTGACAGTGGGGGTACTGGGGCTGTGACAGTGGGGGTACTGGGGCTGTGACAGTGGGTACTGGGGCTGTGACAGTGGGGGTACTGGGGCTGTGACAGTGGGTACTGGGGCTGTGACAGTGGGGGGTACTGGTGCTGTGACAGTGGGTACTGGAGCTGTGACAGTGGGGGTACTGGAGCTGTGACAGTGGGGGTACTGGGGCTGTGACAGTGGGGGTACTGGTGCTGTGACAGTGGGTACTGGTGCTGTGACAGTGGGGGTACTGGAGCCGTGACAGTGGGGGTACTGGTGCTGTGACAGTGGGGGGTACTGGTGCTGTGACAGTGGGTACTGGAGCTGTGACAGTGGGTACTGGTGCTGTGACAGTGGGTACTGGAGCTGTGACAGTGGGTACTGGAGCTGTGACAGTGGGTACTGGAGCGGTGACAGTGGGTACTGGAGCTGTGACAGTGGGGGTACTGGAGCTGTGACAGTGGGTACTGGAGCTGTGACAGTGGGGTACTGGAGCTGTGACAGTGGGTACTGGAGCTGTGACAGTGGGTACTGGAGCTGTGACAGTGGGTACTGGAGCTGTGACAGTGGGTACTGGGGCTGTGACAGTGGGTACTGGAGCTGTGACAGTGGGTACTGGGGCTGTGACAGTGGGGGTACTGGAGCTGTGACAGTGGGGGTACTGGGGCTGTGACAGTGGGTACTGGTGCTGTGACAGTGGGTACTGGAGCTGTGACAGTGGGTACTGGGGCTGTGACAGTGGGGGTACTGGGGCTGTGACAGTGGGTACTGGGGCTGTGACAGTGGGTACTGGAGCTGTGACAGTGGGGTACTGGAGCTGTGACAGTGGGGGTACTGGAGCTGTGACAGTGGGTACTGGAGCTGTGACAGTGGGTACTGGAGTCGTGACAGTGGGTACTGGAGCCATGACAGTGGGTACTGGAGCTGTGACAGTGGGTACTGGAGCTGTGACAGTGGGTACTGGAGCCATGACAGTGGGTACTGGAGCCATGACAGTGGGTACTGGAGCTGTGACAGTGGGGGTACTGGGGCTGTGACAGTGGGTACTGGAGCCGTGACAGTGGGTACTGGAGCCATGACAGTGGGTACTGGAGCTGTGACAGTGGGTACTGGAGCTGTGACAGTGGGTATTGGAGCCATGACAGTGGGTACTGGAGCCATGACAGTGGGTGCTGGAGCCATGACAGTGGGTACTGGAGCCGTGACAGTGGGTACTGGAGCCATGACAGTGGGTACTGGAGCCGTGACAGTGGGTACTGGAGCCATGACAGTGGGTACTGGAGCCATGACAGTGGGTACTGGAGCCATGACAGTGGGTACTGGAGCCATGACAGTGGGTACTGGAGCCATGACAGTGGGTACTGGAGCCATGACAGTGGGTACTGGAGCCATGACAGTGGGTACTGGAGCTGTGACAGTGGGTACTAGAGCTGTGACAGTGGGTACTGGAGCCATGACAGTGGGTACTGGGGCCGTGACAATGGGGTACTGGAGCCATGACAGTGGGGTACTGGAGCTGTGACAGTGGGTACTGGAGCCATGACAGTGGGTACTGGAGCTGTGACAGTGGGTACTGGAGCCATGACAGTGGGTACTGGAGCCATGACAGTGGGTACTGGAGCCATGACAGTGGGTACTGGAGCCATGACAGTGGGTACTGGAGCCATGACAGTGGGTACTGGAGCCATGACAGTGGGTACTGGAGCTGTGACAGTGGGTACTGGAGCTGTGACAGTGGGTACTGGAGCCATGACAGTGGGTACTGGAGCTGTGACAGTGGGTACTGGAGCCATGACAGTGGGTACTGGAGCCATGACAGTGGGTACTGGAGCCATGACAGTGGGTACTGGAGCCATGACAGTGGGTACTGGGGCCGTGACAATGGGGTACTGGAGCCATGACAGTGGGTACTGGAGCTGTGACAGTGGGTACTGGAGCCATGACAGTGGGTACTGGAGCCATGACAGTGGGTACTGGAGCTGTGACAGTGGGTACTAGAGCCATGACAGTGGGTACTGGAGCTGTGACAGTGGGTACTGGAGCTGTGACAGTGGGTACTGGAGCCATGACAGTGGGTACTGGAGCTGTGACAGTGGGGGTACTGGAGCCATGACAGTGGGTACTGGAGCTGTGACAGTGGGTACTAGAGCCATGACAGTGGGTACTGGAGCCATGACAGTGGGTACTGGAGCCATGACAGTGGGTACAGGAGCCATGACAGTGGGTACTGGAGCCGTGACAGTGGGTACTGGAGCCATGACAGTGGGTACTGGAGCTGTGACAGTGGGTACTGGAGCCATGACAGTTGGTACTGGAGCCATGACAGTGGGTACTGGTGCCATGACAGTGGGTACTGGAGCTGTGACAGTGGGTACTGGAGCCATGACAGTGGGTACTGGAGCCATGACAGTGGGTACTGGAGCTGTGACAGTGGGTACTGGAGCCATGACAGTGGGTACTGGAGCTGTGACAGTGGGTACTGGAGCCGTGACAGTGGGTACTGGAGCCATGACAGTGGGTACTGGAGCCATGACAGTGGGTACTGGAGCTGTGACAGTGGGTACTGGAGCCATGACAGTGGGTACTGGAGCCATGACAGTGGGTACTGGAGCCGTGACAGTGGGTAATGGAGCCATGACAGTGGGTACTGGAGCTGTGACAGTGGGTACTGGAGCCATGACAGTGGGTACTGGAGCCATGACAGTGGGTACTGGAGCTATGACAGTGGGTACTGGAGCCGTGACAGTGGGTACTGGAGCCATGACAGTGGGTACTGGAGCCATGACAGTGGGTACTGGAGCTGTGACAGTGGGTACTGGAGCCATGACAGTGGGTACTGGAGCCATGACAGTGGGTACTGGAGCCGTGAGAATGGGTAATGGAGCCATGACAGTGGGTACTGGAGCTGTGACAGTGGGTACTGGAGCCATGACAGTGGGTACTGGAGCCATGACAGTGGGTACTGGAGCCGTGACAGTTCTACAGAAATTAGCTACAGAAATTCGTGAGTTATTAAGCACTGAGAGCAACGAAGATGCTTTTAAAAGCTCAAGTTACAGCGAAGGGGGAATAAGAGGAATGGTTGGGAGGTGGAGAAAGGAGGTGAGAATGGAAGGAGGAATATCGAGAAAGGTTGGAATGGGAAGTAGAGGAGACAGAAGAGGATAGAGAGAGGATAGAGAGTGTTTGTGTGTTGGGTAATAAAGGAGGGAAAGAGAGAGAGAGGATATTCCATCATTCGCTGTACACGTTCAAGTGAATTATTGCTAATTCTATAGTACAGTGACCAAAGCTAAGCTACATCATCTAGATGTGGCCTAACTAGAGCATAGACAAAGCTAAAGACAAACTTTAGATGGCTTAGAACTAATGTTTTTAGGAAGAAATCACAGCATCATATTTTCTCTACAGCGTTCTTATATTCATTTATTTCTTGGCATAAGATCCCGACTCATCGTAATTCCAAGATCTTTCTCGCGTTCAGATTTCGTAATCTCAGCACTGTCCAACTGATATCATGTAACTTTGATATCATATCCCAGCCTCAGAATCATTAAATGTTATCTACATTTAACTGCAATTGTCAGTCTTTCGTCAACTTCAAAATTCTATTTAGATAATCTTGTTGCGATTGTGTGTTCTCCTTTGATGTTTTCCCTTCCCTACTTTTTTTTTGAGATATATAGAAGAGTTGTTACATGGTTGTAGAGCCACTAGTACGCGTAGCGTTTCGGGCAGGTCCCTGGAATACGATCCCCGCCGCGAAGAATCCTTGTTACAACCAAGTACACATTTTACTGTTGAGTTAAACAGAGGCTACAGTTAAGGATTTGCGCCCAGTAAATCCTCCTCCCCGGCCAGGATACGAACCCATGACAAAGCGCTCGCGGAACGCCAGGCGAGTGTCTTACCATTACACCACGGAGACTGGTAAAGCTAATCCAAGCTTTGTTTTCTTGTATATAACTTAATCCGTATTCCAACTCAGGAGACTCTATAGAAGAATGTAGCTAGTGTCTCTGCTGTGGCCTATGACAACCGCGGATCTTTACTATCCTTTTCTATCCTCTCCTCTCTCTCTCTCACCTATCCCATTGTCTCCTGTTATTCTATATATCACCGACAGCTTCTTGACCAGACCACACACTAGAAGGTGAAGGGACGACGACGTTTCGGTCCGTCCTGGACCATTCTCAAGTCGTTTGTCGACTTAATCGACTTGAGAATGGTCCAGGACGGACTGAAACGTCGTCGTCCCTTCACGTTTCGGTCCGTCCTGGACCATTCTCAAGTCGTTTGTCGACTTGAATCGACTTGAGAATGGTCCAGGACGGACCGAAACGTCGTCGTCCCTTCACCTTCTAGTGTGTGGTCTGGTCAACATAATTTAACCACGTTATTGTGACTCCTCGCCTGCACCAACAGCCTCGTCTGCCAGCCACATCGTTGCTGTTGTTTAAGATTCGCTACTTGGAACAAAAAGTTCCAAGTAGCACGGGCTATGGTGAACCCGTAGTGGACTTCCGCCAGCCACGTTCAATCTCTGGTTCATGAACGTCTGCCTCAACTCCAGGAGGACCTGGGGTGGTGGTCAGACTGCTCAACCCGCAGCAAAACACCCTCATTACTTTCTGTGATGGGGGCCGGAATGGGGCCCTTCCCCCTTCCCCTCTCTCCCACCGCCTCCCATTAACCCACACAACAATAACCATCTAGACTCCGGTTCCATTACTCCACAGGTAATGGGCTGAAGGGAGAGCAAGAGAAGGGAAGGGAAGGAGTTGAAGAATCGATGAGATGAAAGAGACTAACAACAGAATGAGGAAGAGAAATGTACTAACGAGTTTAAGATGGGTATCGACTCCTGTGAAATTACTGCCGCGTTCTCAGGTCGAAGCCTAGACTCTATCGTCAAATCTATCACAGTGAAGATTGCTAACGACGTTACTAATTACGTCCTAACAACGCTAACAACGTCCAGCACCAATTACTGACCATTAAGGATAGTTAATATCGGGATATATTCGTCGCCTCAGTATTGACAACCTCTTGTCTCCAGGGACCAGTGATACAAAATTAACTTCATAGAGAAGATCTTTAAAACATGTCTTGGCGTAGTCGACTAAGGCGCGTCTGGGATCATCCCGGACGCAGGTTCGATCCCTCATCACGGCTCCTACGGATTTTCTCTATAATAATAATATTTATATATTATTTTAATATTAATATATTAACACTTATAATTTGATTATGGTACTATTAATAATTATAAACTATGGTATTATTAATTGTGATAATACTAAGGCCAGTGATAGATATTATTATAGATTAACGGTTGTCTCAGGCGACCCCCTTGTATGGTGTCTTAGTGGGTAGTTAAGGTGTTGGTTAACAACTATTAAGGTCCTCACTTCTTCAGTAACTAATTGATACATTTGTTATTGTATCTCTGCTCTTATTTCTCTATTGTAGGTAGGTCTTCAGTCTCTCTCACTCACTCTCTCTCTATCTCTCTCTCTCTCTCTCTCTCTGTCACTCACCCCTCTCTTGCCCATCTCTCTCTCTCTTCCCGTCATCACGAGAAAGCT
>NW_025551960.1:17500-70616 GCF_020424385.1 Procambarus clarkii
AATCAGGTACTCAAACACCAATACACTGTGGTCGCTCATTCCTACTGGGTCCTCAAAACTGATTTCTCTTATGTCAGAGTCGTTCAGGGTGAAAACCAGGTCGAGTCTCGCTGGTTCGTCGTTTCCTCTCATCCTTGTGGGTTCACTGACATGCTGGGTTAAGAAGTTTCTAGTCGCCACCTCCAGTAGTTTGGCTCTCCACGTATCCTCGCCTCCATGCGGTTCCTTGTTCTCCCAATCAATCCTGCCATGATTGAAGTCCCCCATGATGAGCAGGTGGGATCTATTTCTACAGGCAGAAGAGGCTGCCCTCTCAATTATAGTGTTAACTGCCATGTTGTTGCTTTCGTACTCTTGACTGGGTCTTTTGTCATTTGGTGGAGGATTATATATTACTGCTACTACTATCCTTGGTCCTCCCATTGTCATGGTGCCTGCTATGTAGTCTCTGAAACCCTCACAGCCCGGGATAGCCATCTCCTTAAAACTACATTCCTTTCTCATGAGTAGGGCCACTCCTCCTCCTCCCCTACCTTCCCTCTCTTTCCTTATTATTGTGTACTCCTGGGGAAACACGGCATTCGTTATGATTCCAGAGAGTTTTGTTTCAGTGAGTCCAATTACATCTGGGTTCACTTCTTGTGCTCTTTCCCTTAGTTCACTTGCCTTCACTTGTGTGTATGTATGTGTGTGTGTGTGTGTGTGTGTGTGTGTGTGTGTGTGTGTGTGTGTGTGTGTGTGTGTGTGTGTGTGTGTGTGTGTGTTTTATTTATTCTAACAATAACTTTAACAATATAACCAAAAACACATATACATATATCTTAATAAATTTATCATGTTGAATAGCATTTCATCACAAGATATTCCTTCGACACAAGTAATATTAACTCATTAATTGCCGTGTTTTCTCTCACTCTCTCCTGGCCATGATGACACCATCAATAGCTCTAATCACCCCATCGGCTTCGTTCCAATCCTTTGGGTAATTAGTAACCTGAGCGGCAGTTTGAGGTGCCTTTGATTACGGACTTCTCAGCTCTCTCGTATCACTCTGATGTGTCAAGGGTCATTTTACCTTACACCGTTCTTATTCATCAGGTTGATGAATACGAATGATGAATATAATTGTTGTTATATATCTTGTTGATGAATGATTACTCGTCGTTCCCCCCCCCCCCCCCTCCTCTCCCAATCATTCGCCCTGTCTCTTGCTGTCTCTTGACTATTCGTTCTCTCTGTCTGTCTGTCCGTCTCTCTCTCTCTCTCTCTCTCTCTCTCTCTCTCTCTCTCTCTCTCTCTCTCTCTCTCTCTCTCTCTCTCTCGTTCTCTCTCCCTCTCTCGTTCTCTCTCCCTCTCTCGTTCTCTCTCTCTCTCTCTCTCTCTCTCTCTCTCTCTCTCTCTCTCTCTCTCTCTCTCTCTCTCTCTCTTTTTCACCTAATTTATCATTCTTTGTCACCCATTGTCATCCTTTTATCATGTGTCGCAGAGGTGGTGGGTGGAGGTATATTGTGGTAGTGGTGGTAGTGGTGGTGGTGGTGATATATTGTGGTAATGGTGGTAGTGGTGGTGGAGGTAGTTACAATCCCTCTCTCCTACACATCACTATTCTGCCAATCAGACCCACAAACTACCCTATTCAGCAAACCAAGTAAGAACTACTGAATTGCATTCCCCAAATTGTTCTAGGATGAAATTTCATTGATTTTAAGTGTTGAATTTTTGTCTATAACGAAAGCAATTTGTCGCAACTTCCGCCATGACGTCACGCAGCTTTGGAGCCAATGGCGAGGCCTGACATCAAAGTTGACTCTAATTGGCTTATAGCTGCAAGTTTGACCAATGAAATGAGGCGTTAATGATGTAATGGAACACACAACTTCCTCTAGTCCAGTAGTGTTCTCCCCCCCCCCCTCCCCCCCCTGCTGGTGAGGTTGTGTTGGGTCTATGAGGTTGTGTTGGGTCTATGAGGTTGGGTCTATGAGGTTGTGTTGGGTCTATGAGGTTGTGTTGGGTCTATGAGGTTGTGTCTATGAGGTTATGTTGGGTCTATGAGGTTGTGTTGGGTCTCTGAGGTTGTGTTGGGTCTATGAGGTTATGTTGGGTCTCTGAGGTTGTGTTGGGTCTATGAGGTTGTGTTGGGTCTATGAGGTTGTGTTGGGTCTATGAGGTTGGGTCTATGAGGTTGTGTTGGGTCTATGAGGTTGTGTTGGGTCTATGAGGTTGTGTTGGGTCTATGAGGTTGTGTTGGGTCTATGAGGTTGTGTCTATGAGGTTATGTTGGGTCTATGAGGTTGTGTTGGGTCTATGAGGTTGTGTTGGGTCTATGAGGTTGTGTCTATGAGGTTATGTTGGGTCTATGAGGTTGTGTTGGGTCTCTGAGGTTGTGTTGGGTCTATGAGGTTGGGTCTATGAGGTTGGGTCTGAGGTTAAACCCGGCTAGTAAGCTTGTGTGGTCTTAGCGTGGTGCCGTGGGAGAGCCTTTAGTGGGAGGAAAAAATGATGGGAGACTGGAGGAATTGATGGATGACACTCATCCTGATTCCTTACCTCTCCCTCCCTTTACCCACCCTCTACCTTCTCCCCCCCCCCCCTTTGGCTTTTACTCCTATTGAACCTTCTTTTCAGTCCCAACTTTGTCCCCGGCCACGCGTCGCTGTGGGTGTGTTCTCGTAGCCATCAGTAGAGACCTCCAGCATCTTCATGCCTCTCATCTCTCCAGTTCATTCATCTCTCTACATCAATCTCTACGCGTCACTCATCCGGACTCAAGTCACTCCTCGTCTTCCTATGTACTCAAGTCTCTCTCAGGGCTAATCTCCCCATGTAACTCACCAGAGCCGGTCGGCTGAGCGGACAGCACGCTGGACTTGTGATCCTGTGGTCCTCGGTTCGATCCCAGGCGCCGGCGAGAAACAATGGGCAGAGTTTCTTTCACCCTATGCCCCTGTTACCTAGCAGTAAAATAGGTACCTGGGTGTTAGTCAGCTGTCACGGGTTGCTTCCTGGGGGTGGAGGCCTGGTCGAGGACCGGGCCGCGGGGACACTAAAAAGCCCCGAAATCATCTCAAGATAACCTCCATCTCCCTACGTCACTCTCCATACGTCAATCACTCTACGTCACTCTCACACGTCAATCACTCTACGTCACTCTCCACACGTCAATCACTCTACGTCACTCTCCATACGTCAATCACTCTACGTCACTCTCCATACGTCAATCACTCTACGTCATTCTCACACGTCAATCACTCTAAGTCACTCTCACACGTCAATCACTCTACGTCACTCTCACACGTCAATCACTCTACGTCACTCTCACACGTCAATCACTCTACGTCACTCTCACACGTCAATCACTCTACGTCACTCTCACACGTCAATCACTCTACGTCACTCTCACACGTCAATCACTCTACGTCACTCTCACACGTCAATCACTCTACGTCACTCTCACACGTCAATCACTCTACGTCACTCTCACACGTCAATCACTCTACGTCACTCTCACACGTCAATCACTCTACGTCACTCTCACACGTCAATCACTCTACGTCACTCTCACACGTCAATCACTCTACGTCACTCTCACACGTCAATCACTCTACGTCACTCTCACACGTCAATCACTCTACGTCACTCTCACACGTCAATCACTCTACGTCACTCTCACACGTCAATCACTCTACGTCACTCTCACACGTCAATCACTCTACGTCACTCTCACACGTCAATCACTCTACGTCACTCTCACACGTCAATCACTCTACGTCACTCTCACACGTCAATCACTCTACGTCACTCTCACACGTCAATCACTCTACGTCACTCTCACACGTCAATCACTCTACGTCACTCTCACACGTCAATCACTCTACGTCACTCTCACACGTCAATCACTCTACGTCACTCTCACACGTCAATCACTCTACGTCACTCTCACACGTCAATCACTCTACGTCACTCTCACACGTCAATCACTCTACGTCACTCTCCACACGTCAATCACTCTACGTCACTCTCACACGTCAATCACTCTACGTCACTCTCCACACGTCAATCACTCTACGTCACTCTCACACGTCAATCATCCGCTCGTAACGTAAGAAATGGGTCTGTATATTGACTTTAAATTGGACGCTTCCCTCCAGCGTGTGTACCTGATACCTGGTTGATGGGGTTCTGGGAGTTTGGTCCACCAGGCTGTTGCTTGGAGCGGCCCGCAGGCCCACATATACCTGGTTGATGGGGTTCTGGGAGTTCTTCTACTGCCCAAGCCCGGCCCGAGGCCAGGCTTGACTTGTGAGAGTTTGGTCCACCAGGCTGTTGCTTGGAGCGGCCCGCAGGCCCACATATACCTGGTTGATGGGGTTCTGGGAGTTCTTCTACTCCCCAAGCCCGGCCCGAGGCCAGGCTCGACTTGTGAGAGTTTGGTCCACCAGGCTGTTGCTTGGAGCGGCCCGCAGGCCCACATATACCTGCTTGATGGGGTTCTGGGAGTTCTTCTACTGCCCAAGCCCGGCCCGAGGCCAGGCTTGACTTGTGAGAGTTTGGTCCACCAGGCTGTTGCTTGGAGCGGCCCGCAGGCCCACATATACCTGGTTGATGGGGTTCTGGGAGTTCTTCTACTCCCCAAGCCCGGCCCGAGGCCAGGCTTGACTTGTGAGAGTTTGGTCCACCAGGCTGTTGCTTGGAGCGGCCCGCAGGCCCACATATACCTGGTTGATGGGGTTCTGGGAGTTCTTCTACTCCCCAAGCCCGGCCCGAGGCCAGGCTTGACTTGTGAGAGTTTGGTCCACCAGGCTGTTGCTTGGAGCGGCCCGCAGGCCCACATATACCTGGTTGATGGGGTTCTGGGAGTTCTTCTACTCCCCAAGCCCGGCCCGAGGCCAGACTTGACTTGTGAGAGTTTGGTCCACCAGGCTGTTGCTTGGAGCGGCCCGCAGGCCCACATATACCTGGTTGATGGGGTTCTGGGAGTTCTTCTACTCCCCAAGCCCGGCCCGAGGCCAGGCTCGACTTGTGAGAGTTTGGTCCACCAGGCTGTTGCTTGGAGCGGCCCGCAGGGCCACGTACCCACCACAGCCCGGCTGATCCGGAACTTCTCTTAGAAAACCGTCCAGTTTTCTCTTGAAGATGTCCACGGTTGTTCCGGCAATATTTCTTATGCTCGCTGGGAGGACGTTGAACAACCGCGGACCCCTGATGTTTATACAGTGCTCTCTGATTGTGCCTATGACACCTCTGCTCTTCACAGGTTCAATCTTGCATTTTCTTCCATATCGTTCACTCCAGTACGTTGTTATTTTACTGTGTAGATTTGGGACCTGACCCTCCAGTATTTTCCAGGTGTATATTATTTGGTATCTCTCTCGTCTCCTTTCTAGAGAGTACATTTGGAGAGCTTTGAGACGATCCCAATAATTTAGGTGTTTTATCTCGTCTATGCGTGCCGTATATGTTCTCTGTATTCCCTCTATTTCAGCAATCTCTCCTGCTCTGAAGGGGGAAGTGAGTACTGAGCAGTACTGAAGACGGGACAACACAAGTGACTTGAAGAGTACAACCATTGTGATGGGATCCCTGGATTTGAAAGTTCTCGTAATCCATCCGATCATTTTTCTGGCTGACGCGATATTTGCTTGGTTATGCTCCCTAAACGTTAGATCGTCGGACATCATTATTCCCAAATCCTTGACATGCTGTTTTCCTACTATGGGAAGATTCGATTGTGTTTTGTACCCTGTATTATGTTTCAGATCCTCATTTTTGCCGTACCTGAGTACCTGAAATTTATCACTGTTAAACATCATGTTATTTTCTGCTGCCCAATCAAAAACTTTGTTGACATCTGCTTGTAGTTTTTCAATGTCTTCAGCAGAGGTAATTTTCATGCTGATTTTTGTGTCATCTGCAAAGGACGACACGAAGCTGTGGCGTGTATTTTTGTCTATATCAGATATGAGAATAAGGAACAGTAGCGGTGCAAGGACTGTACCTTGAGGTACAGAGCTTTTAACATCGCTTGGACTCGATTTTATCTGATTGACTGTTACTCTTTGTGTTCTGTTCGACAGGAAATTGAGTATCCAGCGTCCTACTTTTCCAGTTATTCCCATTGACCTCATTTTGTGAGCTATCACCCCATGGTCACATTTGTCGAACGCCTTTGCAAAGTCTGTGTATACAACATCTGCATTTTGCTTTTCTTCTAGGGCTTCTGTGATTTTGTCATAGTGGTTGAGTAACTGTGACAGACAGGATCTTCCCGCTCTAAATCCATGTTGTCCTGGATTGTGCAATTCATTGTTTTCCATAAAACTAGAAATTTGATTCCTAATCACTCTTTCAAACACTTTTATTATGTGTGATGTAGCGTGTGTGTGTAGCGAACCAGCAAGTGTACATGACTTGGGTGACCTGGAGCCAGATTCACGAAGCGGTTACGCAAGCTCTTACGAACCTGTACATCTTTCCTCAATCTTTGGCGGCTTTGTTTACAATTATTAAACAGTTAATGAGCTCGGAAGCACCAGGAGGCTGTTTATAACAATAACAACAGTTGATTGGCAAGTTTTCATGCTTGTAAACTGTTTAATAAATGTAAACAAAGCCGTCAAAGATTGAGGAAAGATGAACACGTTTGTAAGTACTTGCGTAACTGCTTCGTGAATCTGGCCCCAGGTTCGTAAGTGCCTGCGTAACTGCTTCGTGAATCTGGCCCCAGGTCCCCAATTACATGATTAGTATACATATGCTACATATAATCCCTCTTGTATAATCACTAACCACATATTAGCGAAATATTTACATGAACATAGAATGACAATTTCTCACATGATTAAAAATGCTTGAAAAACCGGGAAATAATTCAACCTTTGTGTAGCAAAAGAACATGATGGTTATCTTATCTTGAGGTTATCTTGAGATGATTTCGGGGCTTTAGTGTCCCCGCGGCCCGGTCCTAGATCAGGCCTCCACCCCCAGGAAGCAGCCCGTGACAGCTGACTAACACCCAGGTACCTATTTTACTGCTAGGTAACAGGGGCATAGGGTGAAAGAAACTCTGCCCATTATTTCTCGCCGGCGCCTGGGATCGAACCCAGGACCACAGGATCACAAGTCCAGCGTGCTGTCCGCTCGGCCGACCGGCTCCCCGGAGAAATAGACAGGGCAGGGGAAATGTAATTGGAACCTAATGACCACGAAAATGACACAGATGGTTGTAAACACCGATTAGTGGAACCAGAGGCCATACACATTATTGCTGAAACATTGTATGATGAATGAACAAATCCACAAGGGTAGTGACGAGGTTTCGAACCTGCGTCTGGGAGCATCCCAGACACTGCCTTAATCGACTGAGCTACGACAGGGTAAAAGGTACAACCCTTTTACCCTGTCGTAGCTCAGTCGATTAAGGCAGTGTCTGGGATGCTCCCAGACGCAGGTTCGAATCCTCGTCACTACCCTTGTGGATTTGTTCATTTGATGCATCACGTTAGTGTGATCTCTGAGTGTGATTGCATGATGGATGTTCTAGTGTTCAATACCGCAGTTCTCCTTTATGACTCGTATATCATTCTAAATTATTATATTATTATTCTAACAAATTATTCTATTCTTTATGTCCCATATATATCATGACCAAAATTATTCATGTTTAACGTGTCCTGCTTGAAATGATGAGGTTCTTAAACAGGTCATTTATTGTAAATAACTAATGTAGGAGATGAATCACAATAACGGGGCTAAAGTATGTTGAGCAGACCACACACTAGAAGGTGAAGGGACGACGACGACGACGTTTCGGTCCGTCCTGGACCATTCTCAATCGACTTGAGAATGGTCCAGGACGGACCGAAACGTCGTCGTCGTCCCGCCACCTTCTAGTGTGTGGTCTGGTCAACTCATGTGGGATACACTGTCAAGTGTGAATACATCAGTGCACAATACCACAACAACTTGGTGTATCAATGATACAATCTTCGAATCATCATATCGCGAGTGAGAAACTTGGTGTATCAATGATACAATCTTCGAATCATCATATCGCGAGTGAGAAACTTGGTGTATCAATGATACAATCTTCGAATCATCATATCGCGACAGTGAGATGAATTGTTTCCTGCTTGTAATGAGTGTGTTGCTTAACTACTCATCATTTTGGAGGTAAACTAATGAGGGATACTATCTTAAAAGTTTACACAACTGTTTAGCTCAGACTTTTATCGCATTCGGTCTGTTTTTTTTTAGTTTACTTCTCGAATACATCCAGAGATGTATTGCCAGTGCCAATACAATGCCACAATTTTATTCAATTTTAGTTTACATTATATACATTTAATCCCCATCTCAATAGGCCATATACATCCTCTCTCAATAGGCCATATACATCCTCTCTCAATAGACCATATACATCCTCTCTCAATAGGCCATATACATCCTCTCTCAATAGGCCATATACATCCTCTCTCAACAGACCATATACATCCTCTCTCAACAGACCATATACATCCTCTCTCAATAGGCCATATACATCCTCTCTCAATAGGCCATATACATCCTCTCTCAATAGACCATATACATCCTCTCTCAATAGGCCATATACATCCTCTCTCAACAGACCATATACATCCTCTCTCAATAGGCCATATACATCCTCTCTCAATAGGCCATATACATCCTCTCTCAATAGGCCATATACATCCTCTCTCAATAGGCCAAATACATCCTCTCTCAATAGGCCATATACATCCTCTCTCAACAGACCATATACATCCTCTCTCAATAGGCCATATACATCCTCTCTCAATAGGCCATATACATCCTCTCTCAATAGGCCATATACATCCTCTCTCAATAGGCCATATACATCCTCTCTCAATAGGCCATATACATCCTCTCTCAACAGACCATATACATCCTCTCTCAATAGGCCATATACATCCTCTCTCAATAGGCCATATACATCCTCTCTCAATAGGCCATATACATCCTCTCTCAATAGGCCATATACATCCTCTCTCAATAGGCCATATACATCCTCTCTCAATAGGCCATATACATCCTCTCTCAATAGGCCATATACATCCTCTCTCAATAGGCCATATACATCCTCTCTCAATAGGCCATATACATCCTCTCTCAATAGGCCATATACATCCTCTCTCAACAGACCATATACATCCTCTCTCAATAGGCCATATACATCCTCTCTCAATAGGCCATATACATCCTCTCTCAATAGGCCATATACATCCTCTCTCAATAGGCCATATACATCCTCTCTCAATAGGCCATATACATCCTCTCTCAATAGGCCATATACATCCTCTCTCAACAGACCATATACATCCTCTCTCAACAGACCATATACATCCTCTCTCAATAGGCCATATACATCCTCTCTCAATAGGCCATATACATCCTCTCTCAACAGACCATATACATCCTCTCTCAACAGACCATATACATCCTCTCTCAATAGGCCATATACATCCTCTCTCAATAGGCCATATACATCCTCTCTCAACAGACCATATACATCCTCTCTCAACAGACCATATACATCCTCTCTCAATAGGCCATATACATCCTCTCTCAATAGGCCATATACATCCTCTCTCAATAGGCCATATACATCCTCTCTCAATAGGCCATATACATCCTCTCTCAATAGGCCATATACATCCTCTCTCAACAGACCATATACATCCTCTCTCAACAGACCATATACATCCTCTCTCAACAGACCATATACATCCTCTCTCAATAGGCTCTGAAGAGACATTACAAGACTTATCGTCACAGACTTTGGCTCTAAATGAGATAAATTCTATCAAGTACAGAATTACTTACAGAAGGAACTTACTCACAGAAAGATTACTTACAGAAATCATCAATAAAAAACTCCCATCCAAAATAATACCATTAATAAAATATTTAATCCCGGATGATCAGGCTTTACCTCGAGTATTTCGTAGGCTTGAGCCGGACTTGAGATAGTGAAAGCGATTGGGGACGAATCAGGCAAGTGTGACGTCGCTGGTGACGGATGGTGAAGTTAGTGACACGATCATTACGTGAGATGTGCTGGTTGCCATGGCAACATTTGACAGCTGGTGTAACACTTGACAGCTTGTGTTCTGTCTCTGGCTTGGCGGACTTGTGTTCTACGCCACAAGAGCGCTCTTGATAATACATCATCTTATAAGATTTAATTGAGAGCAACAGAGGAGAGCTCCAGAAAGAGTTCCTCTTTACTGGTAGCCGGTCGGCCGAGCGGACAGCACACTGGATTTGTGATCCTGTGGTCCCGGGTTCGATCCCAGGCGCCGGCGAGAAACAATGGGCAGAGTTACTTTCACTCTATGCCCCCTGTTACCTAGCAGTAAAATAGGTACCTGGGTGTTAGTCAGCTGTCACGGGCTGCTTCCTGGGGGTGGAGGCCTGGTCGAGGACCGGGCCGCGGGGACACTAAAGCCCCGAAATCACCTCAAGATAACCTCAAGATAACCTCAAGAAGCCAGGGATTATGGGAAACCATGCTTGAACCATCTCAAAGAGTCAATCTTAAGGCAATTGCTCAGACGATCCACTTAACTACCCCTCTGCTTGTTTACTGTTATCTTGAGTCTTGTAAACTAGTCATCTTGAGTCTTGTAAACTAGGAAAGTTGTGCTTTCTATTCCGAAAGTTTAGCGGTGGTTGAGTTGTAATGATTCTGTTATTGTATAACTTCTTGGATCTTAATGATACAGGAACACGATAACTGGGACGAATGTATATAGTGAAGCTGGTGTATAAACATCATAATAACGTTATCGTATAAACATTCTCCATAGAACCGTTATCGTATAAACATTCTCCATAGAACCGTTATCGTATAAACATTCTACATAGAACCGTTATCGTATAAACATTCTCCATAGAACCGTTATCGTATAAACATTCTACATAGAACCGTTATCGTATAAACATTCTCCATAGAACCGTTATCGTATTAACATTCTCCATAGAACTGTTATCGTATTAACATTCTCCATAGAACCGTTATCGTATAAACATTCTACATAGAACCGTTATCGTATTAACATTCTCCATAGAACCGTTATCGTATAAACATTCTCCATAGAACCGTTATCGTATAAACATTCTACATAGAACCGTTATCGTATAAACATTCTCCATAGAACCGTTATCGTATAAACATTCTACATAGAACCGTTATCGTATTAACATTCTACATAGAACCGTTATCGTATAAACATTCTCCATAGAACCGTTATCGTATAAACATTCTCCATAGAACCGTTATCGTATAAACATTCTCCATAGAACCGTTATCGTATAAACATTCTACATAGAACCGTTATCGTATAAACATTCTCCATAGAACCGTTATCGTATAAACATTCTCCATAGAACCGTTATCGTATAAACATTCTCCATAGAACCGTTATCATATAAACATTCTCCATAGAACCGTTATCGTATAAACATTCTCCATAGAACCGTTATCGTATAAACATTCTCCATAGAACCGTTATCGTATAAACATTCTCCATAGAACCGTTATCATATAAACATTCTACATAGAACCGTTATCGTATAAACATTCTCAATAGAACCGTTATCGTATAAACATTCTCCATAGAACCGTTATCGTATAAACATTCTCCATAGAACCGTTATCGTATAAACATTCTCCATAGAACCGTTATCGTATAAACATTCTCCATAGAACCGTAATCGTATAAACATTCTCCATAGAACCGTTATCGTATAAACATTCTCCATAGAACCGTTATCGTATAAACATTCTACATAGAACCGTTATCGTATTAACATTCTACATAGAACCGTTATCGTATAAACATTCTCCATAGAACCGTTATCGTATAAACATTCTCCATAGAACCGTTATCGTATAAACATTCTACATAGAACCGTTATCGTATAAACATTCTCCATAGAACCGTTATCGTATAAACATTCTCCATAGAACCGTTATCATATAAACATTCTACATAGAACCGTTATCGTATAAACATTCTCCATAGAACCGTTATCGTATAAACATTCTCCATAGAACCGTTATCGTATAAACATTCTCCATAGAACCGTTATCGTATAAACATTCTCCATAGAACCGTTATCGTATAAACATTCTCCATAGAACCGTTATCGTATAAACATTCTCCATAGAACCGTTATCGTATAAACATTCTCCATAGAACCGTTATCGTATAAACATTCTCCATAGAACCGTTATCGTATAAACATTCTACATAGAACCGTTATCGTATAAACATTCTCCATAGAACCGTTATCGTATAAACATTCTCCATAGAACCGTTATCGTATAAACATTCTCCATAGAACCGTTATCGTATAAACATTCTACATAGAACCGTTATCGTATAAACATTCTACATAGAACCGTTATCGTATAAACATTCTACATAGAACCGTTATCGTATAAACATTCTACATAGAACCGTTATCGTATAAACATTCTACATAGAACCGTTATCGTATAAACATTCTCCATAGAACCGTTATCGTATAAACATTCTACATAGAACCGTTATCGTATAAACATTCTCCATAGAACCGTTATCGTATAAACATTCTCCATAGAACCGTTATCGTATAAACATTCTACATAGAACCGTTATCGTATAAACATTCTCCATAGAACCGTTATCGTATAAACATTCTCCATAGAACCGTTATCGTATAAACATTCTCCATAGAACCGTTATCGTATAAACATTCTACATAGAACCGTTATCGTATAAACATTCTACATAGAACCGTTATCGTATAAACATTCTACATAGAACCGTTATCGTATAAACATTCTCCATAGAACCGTTATCATATAAACATTCTCTATAACTTGTGTATAAACATCCTTCATATTGACTAACAAGATAACAAACACAGGTGATGTTTGTGTTAATACTTCGCCCTGGCTAAGTGCCTCTGATATGCCTGATAACCTCAGGCGAGGTTCGTTAAAGCGGCGGCCGTCTCCTCCCCCAAGACGCATTCATCAGTTTTAACTTACTGTGTATTAAAAGCTCATTGCTCGTTAACTCAGTCGCCAAACTAGCCTGGGCTGAGAACGAGCAGCAAATTCTTCCCAGAATGTGTAACCCCCAATTACAATTGGCAATTACTGCTGGGTGAACAAAAATGAAGAGCCAAGGATCGGTGCCCAGTCGATCCTCCCTTCCCACGTTTCGAATGCCCGCCAAAATTTCGTGGAGAGACGTAATATGGGCTGGGATATGTGAGGGAGCTGGGATATGTGAGGGAGCTGGGATATGTGAGGGGAGCTGGGATATGTGAGGGAGCTGGGATATGTGAGGGAGCTGGGATATGTGAGGGGAGCTGGGATATGTGAGGGAGCTGGGATATGTGAGGGAGCTGGGATATGTGAGGGAGCTGGGATATGTGAAGGAGCTGGGATATGTGGAGGTTCTGGGATATGTGAGGGAGCTGGGATATGTGAAGGAGCTGGGATATGTGAGGGAGCTGGGATATGTGAGGGAGCTGGGATATGTGAGGGAGCTGGGATATGTGAGGGAGCTGGGATATGTGGAGGAGCTGGGATATGTGAAGGAGCTGGGATATGTGAGGGAGCTGGGATATGTGGAGGAGCTGGGATATGTGGAGGAGCTGGGATATGTGGAGGAGCTGGGATATGTGAAGGAGCTGGGATATGTGAGGGAGCTGGGATATGTGGAGGAGCTGGGATATGTGAAGGAGCTGGGATAGGTGGTGCTGGGATATGTGAGGGAGCTGGGATATGTGGAGGAGCTGGGATATGTGGAGGAGCTGGGATATGTGAGGGAGCTGGGATATGTGGAGGAGCTGGGATATGTGGAGCTGGGATATGTGAAGGAGCTGGGATATGTGGAGGAGCTGGGATATGTGAGGGAGCTGGGATATGTGGAGGAGCTGGGATATGTGAAGGAGCTGGGATATGTGAAGGTGCTGGGATATGTGAGGGAGCTGGGATATGTGGAGGAGCTGGGATATGTGAAGGTGCTGGGATATGTGAGGGAGCTGGGATATGTGGAGGAGCTGGGATATGTGGAGCTGGGATATGTGAAGGAGCTGGGATATGTGAGGGAGCTAGGATATGTGAGGGAGCTGGGATATGTGGAGGAGCTGGGATATGTGAGGGAGCTGGGATATGTGGAGGAGCTGGGATATGTGGAGGAGCTGGGATATGTGAAGGAGCTGGGATATGTGAGGAAGCTGGGATATGTGAAGGAGCTGGGATATGTGAGGGAGCTGGGATATGTGAAGGAGCTGGGATATGTGAGGGAGCTGGGA
Source organism: Procambarus clarkii (assembly GCF_020424385.1). Taxonomy (NCBI): domain Eukaryota; kingdom Metazoa; phylum Arthropoda; class Malacostraca; order Decapoda; family Cambaridae; genus Procambarus; species Procambarus clarkii. Next base: position 31,853 of record NW_025551960.1, read on the forward strand.
TATGTGAGGGAGCTGGGATATATGGAGCTGGGATATGTGAAGGAGCTGGGATATATGGAGCTGGGATATGTGGAGGTTCTGGGATATGTGAAGGAACTGGGATATGTGAGGGAGCTGGGATATGTGGAGGTTCTGGGATATGTGAAGGTGCTGGGATATATGAAGGTGCTGGGATATGTGAAGGTGCTGGGATATGTGAAGGACCTGGGATATATGGAGCTGGGATATGTGGAGGAGCTGGGATATGTGAAGGAACTGGTATATGTGAGGGAGCTGGGATATGTGGAGGTTCTGGGATATGTGAAGGTGCTGGGATATATGAAGGTGCTGGGATATGTGAAGGTGCTGGGATATGTGAAGGAGCTGGGATATATGGAGCTGGGATATGTGGAGGAGCTGGGATATGTGAAGGAACTGGGATATGTGAGGGAGCTGGGATATGTGAGGGAGCTGGGATATGTGAAGGAACTGGTATATGTGAGGGAGCTGGGATATGTGGAGGTTCTGGGATATGTGAAGGTGCTGGGATATATGAAGGTGCTGGGATATGTGAAGGTGCTGGGATATATGAAGGTGCTGGGATATGTGAAGGTGCTGGGATATGTGAAGGAGCTGGGATATATGGAGCTGGGATATGTGGAGGAGCTGGGATATGTGAAGGAACTGGGATATGTGAGGGAGCTGGGATATGTGAGGGAGCTGGGATATGTGAGGGAGATGGGATATGTGAAGGAGCTGGGATATGTGAAGGAGCTGGGAAATGTGAGGGAGCTGGGATATGTGAAGGTGCTGGGATATATGAAGGTGCTGGGATATGTGAAGGTGCTGGGATATGTGAAGGAGCTGGGATATATGGAGCTGGGATATGTGGAGGAGCTGGGATATGTGAAGGAGCTGGGATATGTCCACGAAGAGAAGGAACGGCGTCGAAGCACATAGCTCACCAGCCTTCGAACCCCGACCACACAAACACACACACAAACTACTGCTGACCCCAACCACTTCAGTACACAACTGGACCTTACAATCAACAACATCTGACCCTACAAGAATATGCTCGACTAACCTGTACAATATAGAGAGGGAGTCTTTTGTATTATCACTGATACGAGGTGGTAGGCCTTATACCTGCTGTTCCTCATACTGACTGGTACTCATACTGGGCTCCTGTGTTGCTCCTCATACTGACTGCTACTCATACTGACCTGTGTTGCTCCTCATACTGACCTGAGTGAGAAAAAAAAACAGGGTTATAGCATACTTTTCTTTCTGTTGAGAGGCTTAAGGAATATGGTAAAGAAACTCCAAATGTTTGGATATGTGTGTGTGTGTGTGTGTGTGTGTGTGTGTGTGTGTGTGTGTGTGTGTGTGTGTGTGTGTGTGTGTGTGTGTGTGTGGATTAACACAATGTCTAAGGCTCGAGGGATTAACAAAGTGTGTGCGAGTGTGAAATGGGAACTCTAGGCCTCTCTCCTCTCACTATTACCCTCTGTTTCCCACCAGAGAGACATCCTCACATTCCATGTTGTGACAATCTGTTTGATTAAGTTTTAATTGGATTCCCTTCGTCACTTTTGCACAAGGAAAACACAATCAAATCAACCTTATTTCTCCTGTTTATCGCCGTCATTTCATAATAAAACTAACGCATTACTGGAGCCGGTCGGCCGAGCGGACAGCACGCTGGACTTGTGGTGCTGGGTTCGATCCCAGGCGCCGGCGAGAAACAATGGGCAGAGTTTCTTTCACCCTATGCCCCCGTTACCTAGCAGTAAAATAGGAACCTGGGTGTTAGTCAGCTGTCACGGGCTGCTTCCTGGGGGTGGAGGCCTGGTCCAGGACCGGGCCGCGGGGACACTTAAGCCCCGAAATCATCTGAAGATAACCTCAAGATTACGTCATGATCTCATTTTACTGAATTCCTACTGGTGTTGAAATCCTTTTTTTTAAAGGTTGAAACCTCTTTTTATCCAACTGGTGCTTTGACAGAGTGTGTGGTTCCTCCTTGAATCGCTGGCATACGTGCCTCTCTGGCACTCTGCAGGGAAGGCTCGTTAAAAACAGAGCTCTGAGATTCGTGCCTGCCTCTCCTGTCTTCTGTAAAGGAACTATAATGGTTATCTTCCATATCTCTGGCAGCTCGTTAAAAACAAAGCTCTGAGATTCGTGCCTGCCTCTCCTGTCTTCTGTAAAGGAACTATAATGGTTATCTTCCATATCTCTGGCAGCTGGTTAAAAACAGAGCTCTGAGATTCGTGCCTGCCTCTCCTGTCTACTGTAAAGGAACTATAATGGTTATCTTCCATATCTCTGGCAGCTGGTTAAAAACAGAGCTCTGAGATTCGTGCCTGCCTCTCCTGTCTACTGTAAAGGAACTATAATGGTTATCTTCCATATCTCTGGCAGCTGTTTCCTTAGTAACGTCCGTGTGTCACGTGACACATACACGTGACTGACACATGACACAAGTGTCATGTGTCAGTCACGGTCTGTCACTGCCACTTTTAATGAAATATCGATCTGTGCAATTTTCACTAAAGTCTAAAATCGGGGATTTAATTTCCTGCGATTTTTTTAAACAGTTTTTCAGCTGTTCGTAATATTAAATTTTCTGGAAGATTGACGGGGATAAGAGAGAGAGAGAGAGAGAGAGAGAGAGAGAGAGAGAGAGAGAGAGAGAGAGAGAGAGAGAGAGAGAGAGAGAGAGAGAGAGAGAGAGACAGAGAGAGAGAGAGAGGATGGAGGGGAGTGAGAATAGAGGGAACATGAGAGAAGAGGAGGGAAGGAGAGGGAATGTGTATTTTGTAGGAAGGAGAGAGAGAGAGAGAGAGGGGGGGGGGAGAAGAGTTGAAGGGTGAGGACAGAGAAGTTAATATAAACTAGGGCCACGAGAGCCACCAGGGCCACCAGGGCCACCAGGGCCACCCCACTGGTGGCCCCTGTAGCCTAACCTCTACACCAACAATTCCCTACAAAAAGGTGTTGAGTACACACAAACACCCGCCAACATCAGCGGTGCATTTCAGGCCCAGTTATCTCCTCAGTTCCTTAAGTATGTTGAGTAGAATGTAATTGTGTGTTAATTGGCTGTTGATCGCTGGTGTTGACTTTTTAATGTGTAGTGCCTCATTCTACCCACTTCAAGACCCTGAACGCAGAGAAAATACGCAATATACCAATTGATTCGTGTTCTGACTATGTAAAATTATATTTACCCATTTTTTCGTGTTTTATCACCTCACCCTTAAACATTTATGTAATTTCACCTCACCCAAAGAAACAAATATAAGCATGAAACGGAGTACATAAAAATTTGCCTTAAATAAAATATGTGAAAATGAACTTTGGAGAGTTAATTTTTCAATTACCCTCGACAGTGAAGAAAAACGTAAGAAATATTGAGAAGATTCGTGTCTACTCCCAAGCATATCCTCACGCTCTCATAATCTTCTTTAAGAGAATAATGAGCTGTAATGCAAATTTGTTGCTTACACAACTTTTACATGTAATGTTGAATCTAATTTCATATTACTCTATTTTTTTAACAAGTATCTTCCTGTTGATAATAATTTACATAATAATTTACACGTGGAAAATAATTGAGGGGCTGGTCCCAAACCTGCACACAGAAATAACACCACATGAGACCAGAAGACATGGCAGGATGTGCAGAATACCCCCGTTGAAAAGCAGAGGTCCAACAGGTACTCTGAGAGAGAACTCTATCAACATCAGAGGCCCGAGACTGTTCAACACGCTTCCACTACACATAAGGGACATAACTGGCCGACCCCTCACAGTGTTCAAGAGAGAACTATCAACATCAGAGGCCCGAGACTGTTCAACACGCTTCCACTACACATAAGGGACATAACTGGCCGACCCCTCACAGTGTTCAAGAGAGAACTGGATAAGCACCTCCAAAGGATACCTGATCAACCAGGCTGTGACTCATACGTCAGGCTGCGAGCAGCCGCGTCTAACAGCCTGGTTGATCAGTCCAGCAACCAGGAGGCCTGGTCGACGACCGGGCCGCGGGGACACTAAGCCCCGGAAGCACCTCAAGGTAGGTTGATGAGCTCTACTGATAATATTGTATTATCCCGTATTGTACCATAACGGATTGTATAATACAGCAGTTGTCCACTATTTCTAAAATCAATGCTGTCTCTATATAAACATTAATATATATATATATATATATATATATATATATATATATATATTGGTAGCAATCTTTCTTGTAAACATATGACTGGCATCTGTCCCGTAGCAGCTGTCTAACTCCCAGGTACCTGTTTACTGCTAGGTGATTAGGTACATCAGGGTGAAAGAAACTCTGCCCATTTGTTTCTCGCCGGTGCCCGGAATCTAACCCGGGACCACAGGATCACAAGTCCAGCGTGCTGCCCGCTCGGCCGACCGGCTCCACAAAGTCTCTGTGGAATGCAACCTAATACTTAGTTCACATATATTTTAAAAGTAACTATGGGCCGGCTTCTGTGGAGTGCAATTGGCTTAACTCAGGAGGAATACAATTCGCAAATTACTGAGACCAGGAACCATGCAAGTTCCAGTAGAAGAGGGAACTGAAACTTTGCAGCAAAGTCGGTTAATGACTTAAGTTCAGTTTGAGGTTGTGTTGACTTAAGTTCAGATGATAGGTCAGATGAAGTAATCAGACAACTAAAGTTCAGATGTAAGATCAGGGTGATATAATTGGGCAAAACCGCTTTTCTCTGAATTGCATCAGATGTGAATGCAGTATTCACACAATAGGGAGAATAACACTGTGGTAAATGAAGTGTAATATCTTTTAAACGTGAAAGTTCTATTCCACCTTTGAACGGCCTCATTAAACGTTGTTTTCATGCAACGTAATTACAAGCAGCAATCTACAAGCTCCGGTAGTGTGAACTTAACATTTTGGGCAACCTATTATTGTACATAAATTCTCTAAAAAAAAAAAAAACTTGGAGAGTAGGATAACGAGATTAAACCCCGTTTTCGGTTATTTTATTTTCGGTTTTATATTAAGACGGATTCCATGGATTGTTTCAAGCGTAGGCTAAACAAATATACGAGTGGTTATGGATGGATATAAACAGAAGAAGCCTTCCACGAGTCATTTTGAAATTTCCTCCGTCTTTTTATAACGAAAATTCATACTGATGCTCCTAAATGATTTTATTGGAACATGAAAAATAATATAATATGTGCAGGCGACGAGTCACAATAACGGGGCTAAAGTATGTTGACCAGACCACACACTAGAAGGTGAAGGGACGACAACGACGTTTCGGTCCATCCTGGACCATTCTCAAGTCGATTGTGAGACTTGAGACATTCACAATCGACTTGAGAATGGTCCAGGACGGACCGAAACGTCGTCGTCCCTTCACCTTCTAGTGTGTGGTCTGGTCAATATAATATCTGACTTAAAATAATTAACTATCGTTACTGCAGTAGTTAAACAAATATCTACTTAAAACGCGAAGGATTCCTGACTTCCCTCTCCTTCACATGTAGGTTCTGGTCAGCTGTTCACAGGCCCACATATTCTCTGGGTAGTTGCCATGGCACAGTGCCTGTGAGATCACTATCCATCGTGTTGCCATGGGACAGTGCCTGTAAGATCACTATCCATCGTGTTACCATGGGACAGTGCCTGTAAGATCACTATCCATCGTGTTGCCATGGGACAGTGCCTGTAAGATCACTATCCATCGTGTTGCCATGGGACAGTGCCTGTAAGATCACTATCCATCGTGTTACCATGGGACAGTGCCTGTAAGATCACTATCCATCGTGTTACCATGGGACAGTGCCTGTAAGATCACTATCCATCGTGTTGCCATGGGACAGTGCCTGTAAGATCACTATCCATCGTGTTGCCATGGGACAGTGCCTGTAAGATCACTATCCATCGTGTTGCCATGGTACAGTGCCTGTAAGATCACTATCCATCGTGTTGCCATGGGACAGTGCCTGTAAGATCACTATCCATCGTGTTGCCATGGGACAGTGCCTGTAAGATCACTATCCATCGTGTTACCATGGGACAGTGCCTGTAAGATCACTATCCATCGTGTTGCCATGGGACAGTGCCTGTAAGATCACTATCCATCGTGTTACCATGGGACAGTGCCTCTGAGATCACTATCCATCGTGTTACCATGGGACAGTGCCTGTAAGATCACTATCCATCGTGTTGCCATGGGACAGTGCCTGTAAGATCACTATCCATCGTGTTACCATGGGACAGTGCCTGTAAGATCACTATCCATCGTGTTGCCATGGGACAGTGCCTGTAAGATCACTATCCATCGTGTTACCATGGGACAGTGCCTGTAAGATCACTATCCATCGTGTTGCCATGGGACAGTGCCTCTGAGATCAATATCCCCCGGGTAGTTGCCATGGCACAGTGCCTGTATGCCACATTGCCCAAGATTTAATCTCACTTAAACGTCACATTAGGCAGGGCAAGGCTGTGAGAATGGCAAGTGCGCTTACTGGTACAATTTTACGATCTCATTCACAGCCTCCAGGGAGCAGTGGACTTCGTAACGAGTCATCTAATCAGAAATAGAAAACGTATTCCTGTATATAATTCTTGAAATATTTCACTGATATGAAAACAGATCTAGAATATTATTTAACACACTCATCACCTATATCAGGAGAAGGAGCCAGATTCACGAAGCAGTTACGCAGGTACTTACGAACGTGAACATCTTTCTTGAGTCTTTGACGGCTTTGGTTGCATTTATTGAACAGTTTACAAGCATGAAAACTTGCCAATCAACTGTTGTTATTGTTATAAACAGCCTCCTGGTGCTTCGGAGCTCATTAACTGTTTAATAATTGTAAACAAAGCCGCCAAAGATTGAGAAAAGATGGACAGGTTCGTAAGTGTTTGCGTAACTGCTTCGTGAATCTGACTCCATGTTGCTTGGATTTTCCATGTGGATTTTCTTGAAAACCACATTTAAAATTTAGGTTGGAAAATTTTGTATTTTGAATTCCAAAACGATGATGTACAAACTATTATTTAATTGATCACATGCTCAGTACCTGGTTGATACCTGGTTGATGGGGTTCTGGGAGTTCTTCTACTGCCCAAGCCCGGCCCGGGCTTGAGCAGTAGAAGAACCCTAAGAACTCTAACTCTAGCTCTGGAGAACCTTAACTGGCTACTTACAACCCTAACTGGCTACTTACAACCCTAACTGGCTACTTACAACCATAACTGGTTACTTACAACCCTAACTGGTTACTTACAACCCTAACTGGCTACTTACAACCCTAACTGGCTACTTACAACCCTAACTGGCTACTTACAACCCTAACTGGCTACTTACAACCATAACTGGTTACTTACAACCCTAACTGGTTACTTACAACCCTAACTTGTTACTTACAAACCTAACTTGTTACTAACAGCCCTAACCCGTTACCAGTCCATCCAATCAACTTCAATTTACTATACAAGATCATTGCATTTTAACAAGAATTTAATTCAATTATGAATTCAAAATTGCACGGTCATATGTTATACAGAAATTTATGCAAAATAACAAAGAGAAAAATGTAATTCCAATGTCAAAAATTTAATGTCTCAAGAAAAGTCTTAACAATGTCATCAGTTTCTTAAGAAAGTTAAGTTTTCTATACTGTGTTGATCAGCACATTCTTCATATATTATTATTTCCGAGTCATAATAATTTTTTCATTGTCAGTGAAGCAAATTATTAACAGACTTATTTGGTAATTTTTTTTTATGGGAGGGGGGGGGGACCTGGTCACCCATCTTCAGGTTATCTTGAGATGATTTCGGGGCGTTAGTGTCCCCGCGGCCCGGTCCTCGACCAGGCCTCCACCCCCAGGAAGCAGCCCGTGACAGCTGACTAACACCCAGGTACCTATTTTACTGCTAGGTAACAGGGGCATAGGGTGAAAGTAACTCTGCCCATTGTTTCTCGCCGGCGCCTGGGATCGAACCCGGGACCGCAGGATCACAAGTCCAGCGTGCTGTCCACTCGACTCCATTCCCTACCCTGGAGGAAATTAGGGAATGGAGCACTGTTAACGACGTATAAGATCATAAGGGGAAGGAAAGGGAGTTATTAGGGGGGAAAGCGCCCCCTTTTTAAGTTTCTTAGTTATGAATGACTTATAAGTCAGCAAGAAAATATGACTTAGCCTTTTTTTGGGAGAAGGAACCTCAAACCAATCCTGGGAAAATTGATCAGTTCAAAAACACAATTTAAACCCAGAATAGAAAATTTTCAAAATTCCTTTGAACACTTTTTTTGAGAAAGACAGACTTAAGGAAAAAAATATACGCCGACAAATGGCATGCAACAGACTAATTAACACCAAGAAAACTGCCCGAGAGTTAGAAGAGGGTTTAAGTATGCAAGTGAGGCAACAGAGAGAGCGAAGTGCTCTACCCACGTGCCCAACAGGCTCTGTAACGACCCTACTCGGATTACTTTATGGGGGCAAGGCGGAGAGGGAACAGCTGCGTAAATCACAGTCTATATGTTTTTTTCCTTCGGCTCTGATGAGGAGCAGAAGCGAATGGGAAGAAAGATGGAGATGCAGGAAAGACGGAGATGCAGGAAAGACGGAGATGCAGGAAAGACGGAGATGCAGGAAAGACGGAGATGAAGGAAAGACGGAGATGAAGGAAAGACGGAGATGCAGGAAAGACGGAGATGAAGGAAAGATGGAGATGCTGGAAAGACGGAGATGCAGGAAAGATGGAGATGCAGGAAAGACGGAGATGCAGGAAAGATGGAGATGCAGGAAAGACGGAGATGAAGGAAAGACGGAGATGCAGGAAAGATGGAGATGCTGGAAAGACGGAGATGCAGGAAAGACGGAGATGAAGGAAAGACGGAGATGCAGGAAAGACGGAGATGCAGGAAAGACGGAGATGCAGGAAAGATGGAGATGCTGGAAAGACGGAGATGCAGGAAAGACGGAGATGAAGGAAAGACGGAGATGCAGGAAAGACGGAGATGCAGGAAAGATGGAGATGCTGGAAAGACGGAGATGCAGGAAAGACGGAGATGCAGGAAAGACGGAGATGCAGGAAAGACGGAGGAAGGGAAATAGGAGAGGAGGGAAAGGGTTGCGAGAAATGAGTAAGGGTGGAAGATGGAAGGAGCTTATCTTGAGATTATCTTGAAATGATTTCGGGGCTTTTAGTGTCCCCGCGGCCCAGTCCTCGACCAGGCCTCCACCCCCAGGAAGCAGCCCGTGACAGCTGACTAACACCCAGGTACCTATTTTACTGCTAGGTAACAGGGGGCATAGGGTGAAAGAAACTCTGCCCATTGTTTCTCGCCGGCGCCTGGGATCGAACCCAGGACCACAGGATCACAAGTCCCGCGTGCTGTCCGCTCGGCCGACCGGCTCCCTAGGAGTAACTAGGAAAGGAAATAAGAGAAAGGGGAAGGAGGAAAAGAAAACAAGCAAATCGGAAAGTAAGGAAAAAAGAAGGAAGGGGGGGGGGGAGGAAGGAACTATCAGGGGAAAAGCGGCAAGCCATTACGACTATACAGCACTTGGAAGGGGTCAGGATAAGGATTTGGGATGGGACGGGGGAGGGAAGGAATGGTGCCCAACCACTTGTATGGACGGTCGGGGGATTGAACGCCGACCTGCATGAAGCGAGACCGTCGCTCTACCGTCCAGCCCAAGTGGTTGGACTTGGGGGGGGGGAGGAGAAGCAGGAGAAAGCAACAGTGCAAAGTCCCTAACTCACTCATCCTCTCTCTCTCTCTCTCTCTCTCTCTCTCTCTCTCTCTCTCTCTCTCTCTCTCTCTCTCTCTCTCTCTCACTCACTCTCTCTCACTCTCACTCTCTCTCTCTCTCTCTGTCTGTCTGTCTCTCTCTCTCTCTCTCTCTCTCTCTCACTCACTCTCACTCTCACTCTCTCTCTCTCTCTGGCTTGGCGCTTTCTCCCCTGATACTTCAGTCATTCATTCCAGGGACACATTTATTAACTGGTGATTAGTTACTCCTTCACACGCTAACTATCACAGTTTATCCCTTTTTCTCCTTTTACACGAAGTTGATGAAACTGAATTTGTTAAATTATCGTGTGAATTCAGGAATATTCTTGTGACACTGTACCATCGTTAGAACAATGTTCCCTCAGGTAATTCAACTGGAATTACCCTTATCAATACACCGAGCATTATCACCGTAAACTAAGCACCGTTAATTAACAGGTCATTGTCCAATGGCCTAAATATTCACCTCACTGATAACAGTAATATTGGCTAACAAGCTGATACAGTCATTCAGTCATTATATGTCTCAATTTATCTGGTCACAATCCGTCACCATTATCCAGTCAGCAGTTAATTCAGAGTCATCACTTAATCAAGGGAGCCGGTCGGCCGAGCGGACAGCACGCTGGACTTGTGATCCTGTGGTACTTGGTTCGATCCCAGGCGCCGGCGAGAAACAATGGGCAGTTTCTTTCACCCTATGCCCCTGTTACCTAGCAGTAAAATAGGTACCTGGGTGTTAGTCAGCTGTCACGGGCTGCTTCCTGGGGGTGGAGGCCTGGTCGAGGACCGGGCCGCGGGGACACTAAAAAGCCCCGAAATCATCTCAAGAAGAAGAACCTCAAGATAATCCCTTTTCCAGTGGGTAAACTACTGAATAAATCCCCATGGGCCGTGACAAGGATTCGAACCTACCGTTAATCCCAGACGCTGCCTTAATCGACTTAACCTTAAGCGTCTGGGGATTATCTCGGACGCAGGTTCGAATCCCTGTCACGGCCCTTGTGGATTTGTTCATTGATGCATCACGGTATTGTGATTTCTGTACGTACCTAATTGTACTTATCTAATCGTGCTTGCGGGGGTTGAGCTTTGGCTCTTTGGTCCCGCCTCTTAACTGTCAATCAACTGGTGTACAGGTTCCTGAGCCTACTGGGCTCTATCATATCTACACTTGAAACTGTGTATGGAGTCAGCCTCCACCACATCACTGCCTAATGCATTCCACCTGTTAACTACTCTGACACTGAAAAAATTCTTTCTAACGTCTCTGTGGCTCATGTGGGTACTCAGTCCCCACCTGTGTCCCCTTGTTCGCGTGTGTGTGCTAAAATACTATTATTGAACTTGGTTCAGTTAGTCCAACCACTTGGGGTGGACGGTAGAGCGACGGTCTTGCTTCATGCAGGTCGGCGTTCAATCCCCGACCGTCCAAGTGGTTGGGCACCATTCCTCCCCCCCCCCCCCTTCCCATCTCAAATCCGTATCTTGACCCATTCACAGTGCTATATCTTGAGGTTATCTTGAGATGATTTCGGGGCTTTTAGTGTCCCCGCGGCCCGGTCCTCGACCAGGCCTCCACCCCCAAGGAAGCAGCCCGTGACCGCTGACTAACACCCAGGTACCTATTTTACTGCTAGGTAACAGGGGCATAGGGTGAAAGAAACTCTGCCCATTGTTTCTCGTCGGCGCCTGGGATCGAACCCAGGACCACATATGGAGAACCCGTATGGAGTCCACATGTAGTCAAACACAATACAAAGTTCAAAAGTATGACACCAGACTAGTCCCCGAGCTGAGAGGAATGAGCTACGAGGAATGATTAGTGGAACTGAACCTCACGACACTGGAAGACAGAAGAGTTAGGGGAGATATGATCATTACCTACAAAATTCTCAAGGGGGAATTGACAGGATAGATAAAGATAAATTGTTTAGCACGGGTGGTACACGAACAAGGGGACACAGGTGGATACTGAGTACCCAAATACACCCCACGGACGTTGGAATTTTTTTTTCAGTGTCAGAGTAGTTAACAGGTGGAATGCATTAGGCAGTGATGTGGTGGAGGCTGACTCCATACACAGTTTCAAGTGTAGATATGATAGAGCCCAATAGGCTCAGGAATCTGTACACCAATAGATTGACAGTTGAGAGGCGGGACCAAAGAGCCAGAGCTCAACCCCCGCAAGCACCAACTAGGTGAAGGGACAACACAACAACTTGCTGTGCTGCACAATGCACACAGCATGCTGTGCTGCACAATGCACAAACATTCCTACACTGGAATATATTTAGTAAAGGCGACCTTCTCGCTATTATGTTTATGGAGTGAAACCTGACAGTGGTGGACTGGAGAAGTGATGGTGGGAACACCTGGGTCGTGGAGCACTACTCCCTCGGGCCCTGTCCCCCTCCACGGCACCTCCCTACACCTCTCTCGTGAAGGAATTTACTGAGAGAGAAGCACACGGCCTCTGGCGTGATTACTTAGAACTGGGGTAGTGTGTGGTGATGGTTGTGGTGTTGGTGGGGTGGTTGTGGTGTTGGTGGTGGTGGTTGTGGTGTTGGTGGTGGTGGTGGTGGTGTTGGTGGGGTGGTTGTGGTGGTGGTGGTGGTGGTGGTTGTGGTGGTGGTGGTGGTGGTTGTGGTGTTGGTGGTGGTGGTTGTGGTGTTGGTGGTGGTGGTTGTGGTGGTGGTGGTGGTGGTGGTGGTGTGGTAGGTGGTGGTTGTGGTGGTGGTGGTGGTGGTGGTTGTGGTGTTGGTGGTGGTGGTGGTGTGGTAGGTGGTGGTTGTGGTGGTGGTTGTGGTGGTGGTGGTGGTGGTGGTGGTTGTGGTGTTGGTGGTGGTGGTGGTGGTGGTGTGGTAGGTGGTGGTTGTGGTGTTGGTGGTGTGGTAGGTGGTGGTTGTGGTGTTGGTGGTGGTGGTTGTGGTGGTGGTGGTGGTGGTGGTGGTGTGGTAGGTGGTGGTTGTGGTGGTGGTGGTGGTGGTGGTTGTGGTGTTGGTGGTGGTGGTTGTGGTGTTGGTGGTGGTGGTGTGGTAGGTGGTGGTGGTGGTGGTGGTGGTGGTGGTGGTTGTGGTGGTGGTGGTGGTGGTGGTGGTGGTGGTGTGGTAGGTGGTGGTTGTGGTGGTGGTGGTGGTGGTGGTGGTGGTGGTGGCTGTTATGTTAGTGGAAGGGGTGGTGGTGGTGATGGTGGTGGTGGTGGTTGTGGTGATGGTTGTGGTGGTGGTGATGGTTGTGGTGTTGGTGGTGGTGATGGTTGTGGTGTTGGTGGGGTAGTAGGTGGAGGTTGTGGTGGTTGTGGTGGTGGTGGAGGCTATTATGTTGGTGTTAGAGGGAGGTTGTGGTGGTGGTGGTGGTGGCTGTTATGTTGGTGGTAGGGGAAGATTGTGGTCGTGGTTGTTGTGTCGCAGGTAGGGCCAGGTTGATGTGGTGATTGTGGTTAATGCTGGTTGTGGTACAAGTAGACTTGGTTCCCAGGTAGGGAGCCAAGTAATGGAAAGTTGAGAAGGGTAGAGTCCTGGCCACTTTACAGATCACAGTTAAAAAAGTAGTGGTGGTAAGTGACGCGATCACTTAACACTAACAAGCATAAAGTGAAGTCTATCTGTGTCTGCCCTGTCTACCAGCCCTGCTGTACCTGTAGTCTTGTAACTCAACCTTCCTCACGTTACACTGCTGTATCGTATATGATTATATACGATACAGCACATACAGAGATACATAATATCTCTGAAAATTGTGGATGAAAATGGCTTCCACAACTTTTGCTGCCCGTGTACGCCACGTGATAACCGCTCGTTCAGGGTACGAGTACTGCCTTACACGGCAAGATAGCAGCACTGTCCATTCACGATATCATAGGCACCCTATACGGGAGTACTGGGGCAGTGTTAATTCAGAGTGCCACAGATATCACACACGGAGGTACTGGAACAGTGCCGAACCAGGCCCCCGACAGTGACCTCAGACGACAGTACTGGGACAGTGTTAATCCAGAGTGCCACAGATATCACACAGGGAAGTACTGGAACAGTGCCGAACCAGGCCCCCGACAGTGACCTCAGACGACAGTACTGGGACAAGCTAGGGGGCCGTTTAGCCATCTTACCCAGCAGTGCCAAGACAGTGCCAAGGGTGCCATAGCTGTTTAAAACGGCCGTACAGGCACTGTACCAGTCGGTCTGGAGGAGAGCCGGTCGGCCGAGCGGACAGCACGCTGGACTTGTGATCCTGTGGTCCTGGGTTCGATCCCAGGCGCCGGCGAGAAACAATGGGCAGTTTCTTTCACCCTATGTCCCTGTTACCTAGCAGTAAAATAGGTACCTGGGTGTTAGTCAGCTGTCACGGGCTGCTTCCTGGGGGGTGGAGGCCTGGTCGAGGACCGGGCCGCGGGGACACTAAAAAGCCCCGAAATCATCTCAAGATAACCTCAAGAAGATAACCAACTTAGGGCATCGTACCCACCTCTCAATGCAGGACTGTGGAACCTCCACCCCCAGGGGTCAGATTCACGAAAGCACTTACGCAAGCACTTACGAACCTGTCTATCTTTTCTCAATCTTTGGCGGCATTGTTTACAATTATTAAACAGTTAATGAGCTCCGAAGCACCAGGAGGCTGTTTATAACAATAACAACAGTTGATTGGCAAGTTTTCATGCTTGTAAACTGTTTAATAAATGTAACCAAAGCCATCAAAGATTAAGGAAAGATGTACACGTACGTAAGTACTTGCGTAAGTGTTTTCGTGAATCTGGCTCCAGGCTCGCGTAGCCTCATACGTCAGACAAGGGTCCTTGAGTATTTAATATCTGGCACCGCTGCCAAAACTGCCAGAGAACAGGAAGAGGGACCCGCGAATGAGGTTGTCTGAGAAGCTGCCAAAACCAGGAAGGAAAAGAAGGCAGAAAATCACCACTGAGGTGGTTGTAGGCGGAGAATTAAATTGAACTGAACTATCACGGGAAAGTTCCAAGCCATTATGACTATATAGCACTTGGAAGGGGGTCAGGATAAGGATATGGGATGGGACGGGGGGAAAGGAATGGTGCCCAATCACTTGTGGACGGTCGGGGATTGAATGCCGACCTAAATATATGTTCCAAGCCATTATGACTATATAGCACTTGGAAGAGGTCAGGATAAGGATATGGGATGGGACGGAGGGCAGGAATGGTGCCTAATCACTTGTGGACGGTCGGGGATTGAACGCCGACCTAAATATATATTACAACAAAAATTATTTATATTACACAAAAAATATATAAACACGATTCTTCCACCTAAAAAAAAATGGAATGGAAATACAGTTTGGCTGAAGAATAGACAGTATTGTCGAGGCTCGTAGGTAGAACAGTGAAGTAGATGCCAGCTGGCACTGACACTGACACTGGCAGTGTCAGTGTCAGAGACAGTGACACTATTACTGTCACTAGTAAGACTTCACTACCTCCCCAAAAGAAAAGAAATCCAAACTGGATTTGCAAAGCTATATATGACCGACTGAAACAGACGTGTCCCCCACGCAAAGGTGACCGGAATTTGACAACACGAAATGTTATCTGTGTTATCACAGATAGCATCACTGTTATCATGAACAGGTGGAGCCGAAGGAATCATCATGGCTATGATAATGCTGCCAACATTCAACACTGCTAAACATGCTGCAACTCTCTCACGGGTCACCAAATATAGAGGTTAATACCAAGGGTTGAAGCTAAACATGCACTCTGACCTCATAGCATTATTCCATTGCAAATGCAATGTGCTGGAGTACATGGCCTTCGTGGTATAAACCCAGCATAGTGTCGCACTCATAATACAAAACTCTTCATTACTGCATCGTGGCCAGAATGTGTTTTTTTTTTTGAGATATATACAAGAGTTGTTACATTCTTGTACAGTCATTAGTACGCGTAGCGTTTCGGGCAGGTCCCTGGGGCCAGATTCATGAAAGGACTTACGAACCTGTACATCTTTTCTCAATCTTTGGCGGCTTTGTTTTCAATTATTAAACAGTTAATGAGCTCCGAAGCACCTGGAGGCTGTTTATAACAATAACAACAGTTGATTGGCAAGTTTTCATGCTTGTAAACTGTTTAATAAATGTAACCAAAGCCGTCAAAGATTGCGGAAAGATGTACACGTTCGTAAGTGCTTGCGTAAGTGCTTTCGTGAATCTGGGCCCTGGAATACGATCCCCGCCGCGAAGAATCGTTGTTACAACCAAGTACACATTTTACTGTTGAGTTAAACAGAGGCTACAGTTAAGGAATTGCGCCCAGTAAATCCTTCCCGGCCAGGATACGAACCCATGACAAAGCGCTCGCGGAACGCCAGGCGAGTGTCTTACCACTACACCACGGAGACTGTTCACAGATAGGAAAGATTTCAGAAGGACCTGTAAATGACGCTCAACTGAGACTTCAAACTAATGTAAATAACAATCAACTGAGACTGTAAATGTAAATGCCGCTCAACTGAGACTTCAATCTACTCCCAGAACACCACAATACGGTGGGTTGCTACTTGTATGACTTCTCGGAATGGCTAGTTTGCGTCTAACTACTTTACTGGTAGTCCAAGAATGGTATGAAGTTTCACTTCTGAACACGTACTCGTGAGAGCTACACAATTCGAACGACACACACACACACACACTTCTCAGGCCTTGGGATCGAACACCAGATGACTGAAGCAAATAATATATTGTTATCTATCCTTCTGAAACTTTAAACGTTCCTTATCAATGTGAATATTTATGATACATGTGTCCGTCTGTATCCCGAGATACATGTGTGGCTGCACAATGCCATCTCATCTTATCTTGAGATGATTTCGGGGCTTAGCGCCCCCGCGGCCCGGTCCTCGACCAGGCCTCCACCCCCAGGAAGCAGCCCGTAGCAGCTGTCTAACTCCGCTAGGTAACAGACCTATCAGGGTGAGAGGAAACATGTCTCCGCCTCCATCGGGGATCGAACTCGGAACCTCAGGACTACGAATACGAAGCGCTGTCCACCCAGCTGTCAGAAGCCCATTCAGTGATTACCTAATCATACCCCACAACAGGTCTATACACAATCCTGTATTAATAGACAATTCTACTAAGGTAATAGACAATTCTACTAAGGTAATAGACAATTCTACTAAGGTAATAGACAATTCTACTAAAGTAATAGACAATTCTACTAAGGTAATAGATAATTCTACTAAAGTAATAGACAATTCTACTAAGGTAATAGACAATTCTACTAGAGTAATAGACAATTCTACTAAGGTAATAGATAATTCTACTAAGGGAATAGACAATTCTACTAAAGTAATAGACAATTCTACTAAGGTAATAGATAATTCTACTAAGGGAATAGACAATTCTACTAAAGTAATAGACAATTCTACTAAAGTAATAGACAATTCTACTAAGGTAATAGACAATTCTACTAAGGTTGACAATTATACACCACCTCACTTCACCCTTCTACTCTGTCTACCCTAAGTCCTATTCGCTATTACTTTAACTAACGTAACAACAGTAATTGATGCAAATAATAAAAATAATTAAGTAAAATAATAATAATATTACACAGAATAATCACATTAACGTGACTTTTTCAATGAGAAAATTTGTAGCAGTAGAGATGAGGGTTCGAGGCAGCCGTTCTTACTCTCATATACGTTGAACGGCAGCCGTTCTTACTCTCATATACGCTGGAGGGCAGCCGTTCTGACTCTCATATACGTTGAACGGCAGCCGTTCTTACTCTCATATACGTTGAACGGCAGCCGTTCTTACTCTCATATACGTTGAACGGCAGCCGTTCTTACTCTCATATACGCTGGACGGCAGCCGTTCTTACTCTCATATACGCTGGACGGCAGCCGTTCTTACTCTCATATACGCTGGACGGCAGCCGTTCTTACTCTCATATACGCTGGACGGCAGCCGTTCTTACTCTCATATACGCTGAACGGCAGCCGTTCTTACTCTCATATACGTTGAACGGCAGCCGTTCTGACTCTCATATACGTTGAACGGCAGCCGTTCTTACTCTCATATACGTTGAACGGCAGCCGTTCTGACTCTCATATACGTTGAACGGCAGCCGTTCTTACTCTCATATACGTTGAACGGCAGCCGTTCTTACTCTCATATACGTTGAACGGCAGCCGTTCTTACTCTCATATACGCTGGACGGCAGCCGTTCTTACTCTCATATACGCTGGACGGCAGCCGTTCTTACTCTCATATGCGCTGGACGGCAGCCGTTCTTACTCTCATATGCGCTGAACGGCAGCCGTTCTTACTCTCATATACGTTGAACGGCAGCCGTTCTTACTCTCATATACGTTGAACGGCAGCCGTTCTTACTCTCATATACGTTGAACGGCAGCCGTTCTTACTCTCATATACGCTGGACGGCAGCCGTTCTTACTCTCATATACGCTGGACGGCAGCCGTTCTTACTCTCATATACGCTGAACGGCAGCCGTTCTTACTCTCATATGCGCTGAACGGCAGCCGTTCTTACTCTCATATGCGCTGGACGGCAGCCGTTCTGACTCATATGCGCTGAACGGCAGCCGTTCTTACTCTCATATGCGCTGAACGGCAGCCGTTCTTACTCTCATATACGCTGGACGGCAGCCGTTCTTACTCTCATATGCGCTGGACGGCAGCCGTTCTTACTCTCATATACGCTGGACGGCAGCCGTTCTTACTCTCATATGCGCTGAAAGGCAGCCGTTCTTACTCTCACATGCGCTGAACGGCATCCATTCTTACTCTCATATGTGCTGAACGGCAGCCGTTCTTACTCTCACATACGCTGAAAGGCAGCCGTTCTTACTCTCACATACGCTGAAAGGCAGCCGTTCCGACCCCTCACATACGCTGAAAGGCAGCCGTTCCGACCCTCACATAACTGAAAGGCAGCCGTTCCAACCCCTCACATACGCTGAAAGGCAGCCGTTCCGACCCCTCACATACACTGAAAGGCAGCCGTTCCGACCCCTCACATACACTGAAAGGCAGCCGTTCCGACCCCTCACATACGCTGAAAGGCAGCCGTTCAGACCCCTCACATACACTGAAAGGCAGCCGTTCCGACCCCTCACATACACTGAAAGGCAGCCGTTCCGACCCCTCACATACACTGAAAGGCAGCCGTTCCGACTCTCACATACACTGAAAGGCAGCCGTTCCGACCCCTCACATACACTGAAAGGCAGCCGTTCCGACCCCTCACATACACTGAAAGGCAGCCGTTCCGACTCTCACATACACTGAAAGGCAGCCGTTCCGACCCCTCACATACACTGAAAGGCAGCCGTTCCGACCCCTCACATACACTGAAAGGCAGCCGTTCCGACTCTCACATACACTGAAAGGCAGCCGTTCCGACCCTCACATACGCTGAAAGGCAGCCGTTCCGACCCCTCACATACACTGAAAGGCAGCCGTTCCGACCCCTCACATACGCTGAAAGGCAGCCGTTCCGACCCCTCACATACGCTGAAAGGCAGCCGTTCCGACCCCTCACATACGCTGAAAGGCAGCCGTTCCGACCCCTCACATACGCTGAAAGGCAGCCGTTCCGACCCCTCACATACACTGAAAGGCAGCCGTTCCGACCCCTCACATACACTGAAAGGCAGCCGTTCCGACTCTCACATACACTGAAAGGCAGCCGTTCCGACCCCTCACATACACTGAAAGGCAGCCGTTCCGACCCCTCACATACACTGAAAGGCAGCCGTTCCGACTCTCACATACACTGAAAGGCAGCCGTTCCGACCCTCACATACGCTGAAAGGCAGCCGTTCCGACCCCTCACATACACTGAAAGGCAGCCGTTCCGACCCCTCACATACGCTGAAAGGCAGCCGTTCCGACCCCTCACATACGCTGAAAGGCAGCCGTTCCGACCCCTCACATACGCTGAAAGGCAGCCGTTCCGACCCCTCACATACACTGAAAGGCAGCCGTTCCGACCCCTCACATACGCTGAAAGGCAGCCGTTCCGACTCTCACATACACTGAAAGGCAGCCGTTCCGACCCCTCACATACGCTGAAAGGCAGCCGTTCCGACCCCTCACATACGCTGAAAGGCAGCCGTTCCGACTCTCACATACACTGAAAGGCAGCCGTTCCGACCCCTCACATACGCTGAAAGGCAGCCGTTCCGACTCTCACATACACTGAAAGGCAGCCGTTCCGACCCCTCACATACGCTGAAAGGCAGCCGTTCCGACCCCTCACATACACTGAAAGGCAGCCGTTCCGACTCTCACATACACTGAAAGGCAGCCGTTCCGACCCCTCACATACACTGAAAGGCAGCCGTTCCGACTCTCACATACACTGAAAGGCAGCCGTTCCGACCCCTCACATACGCTGAAAGGCAGCCGTTCCGACTCTCACATACACTGAAAGGCAGCCGTTCCGACCCCTCACATACGCTGAAAGGCAGCCGTTCCGACCCCTCACATACGCTGAAAGGCAGCCGTTCCGACCCCTCACATACACTGAAAGGCAGCCGTTCCGACCCCTCACATACACTGAAAGGCAGCCGTTCCGACCCCTCACATACACTGAAAGGCAGCCGTTCCGACCCCTCACATACACTGAAAGGCAGCCGTTCCGACCCCTCACATACACTGAAAGGCAGCCGTTCCGACCCCTCACATACACTGAAAGGCAGCCGTTCCGACCCCTCACATACACTGAAAGGCAGCCGTTCCGACCCCTCACATACACTGAAAGGCAGCCGTTCCGACCCTCACATACACTGAAAGGCAGCCGTTCCGACCCCTCACATACACTGAAAGGCAGCCGTTCCGACCCCTCACATACACTGAAAGGCAGCCGTTCCGACCCCTCACATACACTGAAAGGCAGCCGTTCCGACCCCTCACATACACTGAAAGGCAGCCGTTCCGACCCCTCACATACACTGAAAGGCAGCCGTTCCGACCCCTCACATACACTGAAAGGCAGCCGTTCCGACCCCTCACATACACTGAAAGGCAGCCGTTCCGACCCCTCACATACACTGAAAGGCAGCCGTTCCGACCCTCACATACACTGAAAGGCAGCCGTTCCGACCCCTCACATACACTGAAAGGCAGCCGTTCCGACCCCTCACATACGCTGAAAGGCAGCCGTTCCGACCCTCACATACACTGAAAGGCAGCCGTTCCGACCCTCACATACACTGAAAGGCAGCCGTTCCGACCCCTCACATACACTGAAAGGCAGCCGTTCCGACCCCTCACATACGCTGAAAGGCAGCCGTTCCGACCCTCACATACACTGAAAGGCAGCCGTTCCGACCCCTCACATACACTGAAAGGCAGCCGTTCCGACCCTCACATACACTGAAAGGCAGCCGTTCCGACCCCTCACATACACTGAAAGGCAGCCGTTCCGACCCCTCACATACGCTGAAAGGCAGCCGTTCCGACCCTCACATACACTGAAAGGCAGCCGTTCCGACCCCTCACATACACTGAAAGGCAGCCGTTCCGACCCCTCACATACACTGAAAGGCAGCCGTTCCGACCCCTCACATACGCTGAAAGGCAGCCGTTCCGACCCTCACATACACTGAAAGGCAGCCGTTCCGACCCCTCACATACGCTGAAAGGCAGCCGTTCCGACCCCTCACATACACTGAAAGGCAGCCGTTCCGACCCCTCACATACGCTGAAAGGCAGCCGTTCCGACCCTCACATACGCTGAAAGGCAGCCGTTCCGACCCCTCACATACGCTGAAAGGCAGCCGTTCCGACCCTCACATACGCTGAAAGGCAGCCGTTCCGACCCCTCACATACACTGAAAGGCAGCCGTTCTAATACGGCTCTAATTCTCGCTGATCTAACTGGTCTGTTGTTCTTGTTGTTTAAGATTCGCTACTTGGAGCAAAAAAAGCTCCAAGTAGCACGGTCTATGGCGAGCCCGTTGTCTAACTGGTCGTTGATCATAGTATTAGCTTTATAACGACGAAGTCGACGAAGTGTCAACAGGTTATGATGGAGCCTCGACCTGCCAAATATACCATGGGGGGGGGGGGGAGAGTGTGTTCCAGCAGCTTGTTTTTACACGCAAGTTGTAAAACATTTAATCGATTATGACGGGTGAACGTTTATCAAATTGACACGTTCTTTGATAAGAATAACAATGAAATTTACACGTTCTTCGATAAGAATAACAAGGAAATTTACACTTTCTTTGATAAGAATAATAATGGAATTTACACGTTCTTTGATAAGAATTACAATGAAATTTACACGTTCTTTGATAAGAATAACAATGAAATTGATACGTTCTTTGATAAGAATAATAATGAAATTGAAACGTTCCTTGATAAGAATAACAATGGAATTTACACATTCTTTGATAAGAATGACTGAAATTTACACGTTCTTAGATAAGAATAACAATGGAATTTAAACGTTCCTTGATAAGAATAACAATGGAATTTACACATTCTTTGATAAGAATGACAATGAAATTTACACGATTTTTTATAAGAATGAAATTTACACGTTCTTAGATAAGAATAACAATGGAATTTACAGGTTCTTAGATAAGAATAACAATGGAATTTACAGGTTCTTAGATAAGAATAACAATGGAATTTACAGGTTCTTAGATAAGAGTAACAAGGGCGTCATCAGTCATCTCTACACTCTGGCGGCCGCTGTGGAAATGAAATTTCAAACAGAAAATTACCCATTAAATTATTTGCTTTCCAAAAATGCTATCTCAAAATATTGTTATTTTTCAGTAAACTTTCTCAATAGAAATTATTTCCCGCCAATTGTAGGGGTACTTAAGGTAGATGGGCCTGATAGCTGAGTGGATAACGCTTCGGATTCGTAGTCCTGAGGTTCCGGGTTCGATCCCCGGTGGAGGTGGAAACAAATAGGCAGTTTTATGACCTTGATGCACCTGTTCACTTTAGCAGTAAATAGGTTCCTGGGAGTTAGATAACTGCTATGAGCTACTTCCTGGGGTGTGTGTAACTGGGGAGGCCTGGTCGAGGACCGGGCCGCGGGGACGCTAAGCCCCGAAATCATCTCAAGATAACTTCAAGATACACGTAAAGAACCACAGAGACAAGGTAGTTATGGCAGTGTGAAATGACCTGGTTGATACCTGGTTGATGGTTCTGGGAGTTTGGTCCACCAGGCTGTTGCTTGGAGCGGCCCGCAGGCCCACATATACCTGGTTGATGGGGTTCTGGGAGTTCTTCTACTGCCCAAGCCCGGCCCGGGGCCAGGCTTGACTTGTGAGAGTTTGGTCCACCAGGCTGTTGCTTGGAGTGGCCCGCAGGCCCACATATACCTGGTTGATGGGGTTCTGGGAGTTCTTCTACTGCCCAAGCCCGGCCCGAGGCCAGGCTT
Source organism: Procambarus clarkii (assembly GCF_020424385.1). Classification (NCBI taxonomy): domain Eukaryota; kingdom Metazoa; phylum Arthropoda; class Malacostraca; order Decapoda; family Cambaridae; genus Procambarus; species Procambarus clarkii. Next base: position 55,073 of record NW_025551960.1, read on the forward strand.
GACTTGTGAGAGTTTGGTCCACCAGGCTGTTGCTTGGAGCGGCCCGCAGGCCCACATATACCTGGTTGATGGGGTTCTGGGAGTTCTTCTACTCCCCAAGCCCGGCCCGAGGCCAGGCTTGACTTGTGAGAGTTTGGTCCACCAGGCTGTTGCTTGGAGCGGCCCGCAGGCCCACATATACCTGGTTGATGGGGTTCTGGGAGTTCTTCTACTGCCCAAGCCCGGCCCGAGGCCAGGCGTGACTTGTGAGAGTTTGGTCCACCAGGCTGTTGCTTGGAGTGGCCCGCAGGCCCACATATACCTGGTTGATGGGGTTCTGGGAGTTCTTCTACTGCCCAAGCCCGGCCCGAGGCCAGGCTTGACTTGTGAGAGTTTGGTCCACCAGGCTGTTGCTTGGAGCGGCCCGCAGGCCCACATATACCTGGTTGATGGGGTTCTGGGAGTTCTTCTACTGCCCAAGGCCGGCCCGAGGCCAGGCTTGACTTGTGAGAGTTTGGTCCACCAGGCTGTTGCTTGGAGTGGCCCGCAGGCCCACATATACCTGGTTGATGGGGTTCTGGGAGTTCTTCTACTGCCCAAGCCCGGCCCGAGGCCAGGCTTGACTTGTGAGAGTTTGGTCCACCAGGCTGTTGCTTGGAGCGGCCCGCAGGCCCACATATACCTGGTTGATGGGGTTCTGGGAGTTCTTCTACTGCCCAAGCCCGGCCCGAGGCCAGGCTTGACTTGTGAGAGTTTGGTCCACCAGGCTGTTGCTTGGAGCGGCCCGCAGGCCCACATATACCTGGTTGATGGGGTTCTGGGAGTTCTTCTACTGCCCAAGCCCGGCCCGAGGCCAGGCTTGACTTGTGAGAGTTTGGTCCACCAGGCTGTTGCTTGGAGCGGCCCGCAGGCCCACATATACCTGGTTGATGGGGTTCTGGGAGTTCTTCTACTGCCCAAGCCCGGCCCGAGGCCAGGCTTGACTTGTGAGAGTTTGGTCCACCAGGCTGTTGCTTGGAGCGGCCCGCAGGCCCACATATACCTGGTTGATGGGGTTCTGGGAGTTCTTCTACTGCCCAAGCCCGGCCCGAGGCCAGGCTTGACTTGTGAGAGTTTGGTCCACCAGGCTGTTGCTTGGAGCGGCCCGCAGGCCCACATATACCTGGTTGATGGGGTTCTGGGAGTTCTTCTACTGCCCAAGCCCGGCCCGAGGCCAGGCTTGACTTGTGAGAGTTTGGTCCACCAGGCTGTTGCTTGGAGCGGCCCGCAGGCCCACATATACCTGGTTGATGGGGTTCTGGGAGTTCTTCTACTGCCCAAGCCCGGCCCGAGGCCAGGCTTGACTTGTGAGAGTTTGGTCCACCAGGCTGTTGCTTGGAGCGGCCCGCAGGCCCACATATACCTGGTTGATGGGGTTCTGGGAGTTCTTCTACTGCCCAAGCCCGGCCCGAGGCCAGGCTTGACTTGTGAGAGTTTGGTCCACCAGGCTGTTGCTTGGAGCGGCCCGCAGGCCCACATATACCTGGTTGATGGGGTTCTGGGAGTTCTTCTACTGCCCAAGCCCGGCCCGAGGCCAGGCTTGACTTGTGAGAGTTTGGTCCACCAGGCTGTTGCTTGGAGCGGCCCGCAGGCCCACATATACCTGGTTGATGGGGTTCTGGGAGTTCTTCTACTGCCCAAGCCCGGCCCGAGGCCAGGCTTGACTTGTGAGAGTTTGGTCCACCAGGCTGTTGCTTGGAGCGGCCCGCAGGCCCACATATACCTGGTTGATGGGGTTCTGGGAGTTCTTCTACTGCCCAAGCCCGGCCCGAGGCCAGGCTTGACTTGTGAGAGTTTGGTCCACCAGGCTGTTGCTTGGAGCGGCCCGCAGGCCCACATATACCTGGTTGATGGGGTTCTGGGAGTTCTTCTACTCCCCAAGCCCGGCCCGAGGCCAGGCTTGACTTGTGAGAGTTTGGTCCACCAGGCTGTTGCTTGGAGCGGCCCGCAGGCCCACATATACCTGGTTGATGGGGTTCTGGGAGTTCTTCTACTCTCCCAAGCCCGGCCCGAGGCCAGGCTTGACTTGTGAGAGTTTGGTCCACCAGGCTGTTGCTTGGAGCGGCCCGCAGGCCCACATATACCTGGTTGATGGGGTTCTGGGAGTTCTTCTACTGCCCAAGCCCGGCCCGAGGCCAGGCTTGACTTGTGAGAGTTTGGTCCACCAGGCTGTTGCTTGGAGCGGCCCGCAGGCCCACATATACCTGGTTGATGGGGTTCTGGGAGTTCTTCTACTCCCCAAGCCCGGCCCGAGGCCAGGCTTGACTTGTGAGAGTTTGGTCCACCAGGCTGTTGCTTGGAGCGGCCCGCAGGCCCACATATACCTGGTTGATGGGGTTCTGGGAGTTCTTCTACTGCCCAAGCCCGGCCCGAGGCCAGGCTTGACTTGTGAGAGTTTGGTCCACCAGGCTGTTGCTTGGAGCGGCCCGCAGGCCCACATATACCTGGTTGATGGGGTTCTGGGAGTTCTTCTACTGCCCAAGCCCGGCCCGAGGCCAGGCTTGACTTGTGAGAGTTTGGTCCACCAGGCTGTTGCTTGGAGCGGCCCGCAGGCCCACATATACCTGGTTGATGGGGTTCTGGGAGTTCTTCTACTGCCCAAGCCCGGCCCGAGGCCAGGCTTGACTTGTGAGAGTTTGGTCCACCAGGCTGTTGCTTGGAGCGGCCCGCAGGCCCACATATACCTGGTTGATGGGGTTCTGGGAGTTCTTCTACTGCCCAAGCCCGGCCCGAGGCCAGGCTTGACTTGTGAGAGTTTGGTCCACCAGGCTGTTGCTTGGAGCGGCCCGCAGGCCCACATATACCTGGTTGATGGGGTTCTGGGAGTTCTTCTACTGCCCAAGCCCGGCCCGAGGCCAGACTTGACTTGTGAGAGTTTGGTCCACCAGGCTGTTGCTTGGAGCGGCCCGCAGGCCCACATATACCTGGTTGATGGGGTTCTGGGAGTTCTTCTACTGCCCAAGCCCGGCCCGAGGCCAGGCTTGACTTGTGAGAGTTTGGTCCACCAGGCTGTTGCTTGGAGCGGCCCGCAGGCCCACATATACCTGGTTGATGGGGTTCTGGGAGTTCTTCTACTGCCCAAGCCCGGCCCGAGGCCAGGCTTGACTTGTGAGAGTTTGGTCCACCAGGCTGTTGCTTGGAGCGGCCCGCAGGCCCACATATACCTGGTTGATGGGGTTCTGGGAGTTCTTCTACTGCCCAAGCCCGGCCCGAGGCCAGGCTTGACTTGTGAGAGTTTGGTCCACCAGGCTGTTGCTTGGAGCGGCCCGCAGGCCCACATATACCTGGTTGATGGGGTTCTGGGAGTTCTTCTACTGCCCAAGCCCGGCCCGAGGCCAGGCTTGACTTGTGAGAGTTTGGTCCACCAGGCTGTTGCTTGGAGCGGCCCGCAGGCCCACATATACCTGGTTGATGGGGTTCTGGGAGTTGTTCTACTCCCCAAGCCCGGCCCAAGGCCAGGCTTGACTTGTGAGAGTTTGGTCCACCAGGCTGTTGCTTGGAGCGGCCCGCAGGCCCACATATACCTGGTTGATGGGGTTCTGGGAGTTCTTCTACTCTCCCAAGCCCGGCCCGAGGCCAGGCTTGACTTGTGAGAGTTTGGTCCACCAGGCTGTTGCTTGGAGCGGCCCGCAGACCCACATATACCTGGTTGATGGGGTTCTGGGAGTTCTTCTACTGCCCAAGCCCGGCCCGAGGCCAGGCTTGACTTGTGAGAGTTTGGTCCACCAGGCTGTTGCTTGGAGCGGCCCGCAGGCCCACATATACCTGGTTGATGGGGTTCTGGGAGTTCTTCTACTGCCCAAGCCCGGCCCGAGGCCAGGCTTGACTTGTGAGAGTTTGGTCCACCAGGCTGTTGCTTGGAGCGGCCCGCAGGCCCACATACCCACCACAGCCCGGTTGGTCCGGCACTCCTTGGAGGAATAAATCTAGTTTCCTCTTGAAGATGTCCACAGTTGTTCCGGCAATATTACTTATGCTTGCTGTGACCTCTGCATTTGCAATACTGCTGCTGTCAGGAGTACCAGCGTCCCTACCCAGTCTTCCCTTGACAGCTGGTGCACTTACCAGAGCCACCTGGCAGGCGCCTTCAACTTGACCGCATGAATATACATAGGTACCCAAGGAGCTGGTGCTCTGACCCTTGCCTAATGACCTCGTACGACTCACGTAAGTCTCAGACGGCCACGACCTAAGACGCTTCCATATATTACAGCTTCAAGACACCCGCTGCTCCTGTTCTCCCTCGTATTTATTATCATGTTTTGCGTCTATTAATTCTTCGTGTATCGTGAAGTTGTATTCTTAGAGTGTTGACCAGACCACACTAGAAGGTGAAGGGACGCCGACGTTTCGGTCCGTCCTGGACCATTCTCAAGTCGATTATGGGGGCTGTGGATTCTTACATGATGGTAGCATATGGTTACTTTTGAATGCTAGCGACGTCAATCGACGTTTGTGAACGCTAACGACGTCAATCGACGTTTGTGAACGCTAACGACGTCAATCGACCCTTGTGAACGCTAACGACGTCAATCGACGTTTGTGAACGCTAACGACGTCAATCGACAACGACGTCAATCGACGTTTGTGAACGCTAACGACGTCAATCGACGCTTGTGAACGCAAGTGGACGGGGAAGAACGCCGCTGACCGCAGTCGAACGCGTCCAAAGGCACCGGCGCAAGAATTACAAGTCGTAAAGCTCACTGAGAGAGTTGTGGTGTGTGTGTGTAGAGGAGAAAGATGACTATCTTGAGGTTATCTTGAGACGATTTCGGGGCTTTTTAGTGTCCCCGCGGCCCGGTCCTCGACCAGGCCTCCACCCCCAGGAAGCAGCCCGTGACAGCTGACTAACACCCAGGTACCTATTTTACTGCTAGGTAGCAGGGGCATAGGGTGAAAGAAACTCTGCCCATTGTTTCTCGCCGGCGCCTGGGATCGAACCCAGGACCACAGGATCACAAGTCCAGCGTGCTGTCCGCTCGGCCGACCGGCTCCCTACGGGAGGGCAGCAACACCTCCATCACAAATGTCATTCGCTGCTCGGACAGAAAAATGTATTACGACTCTAGGAAATGGGAAAAGTGTGTCATGGTCGCTGCAATGCAATACACAGGCTGAGTGCACTTAAGCAACACAGGCTGAGTGCACTTAAGCCGCACAGGCTGAGTGCACTTAAGCAACACAGGCTGAGTGCACTTAAGCCACACAGGCTGAGTGCACTTAGGCAACACAGGCTGAGTGCACTTAAGCAACACAGGCTGAGTGCACTTAAGCCACACAGGCTGAGTGCACTTAGGCAACACAGGTTGAGTGCACTTAAGCCACACAGGCTGAGTGCACTTAAGCCACACAGGCTGAGTGCACTTAGGCAACACAGGTTGAGTGCACTTAAGCCACACAGGCTGAGTGCACTTAAGCCACACAGGCTGAGTGCACTTAGGCAACACAGGTTGAGTGCACTTAAGCCACACAGGCTGAGTGCACTTAAGCCACACAGGCTGAGTGCACTTAAGCCACACAGGCTGAGTGCACTTAGGCAACACAGGCTGAGTGCACTTAGGCAACACAGGCTGAGTGCACTTAGGCAACACAGGCTGAGTGCACTTAAGCCACACAGGCTGAGTGCACTTAGGCAACACAGGTTGAGTGCACTTAAGCCGCACAGGCTGAGTGCACTTAAGCCACACAGGCTGAGTGCACTTAAGCAACACAGGCTGAGTGCACTTAAGCAACACAGGCTGAGTGCACTTACGCAGCACGACAAGAAGGCTAAGTGCATCAGAAGATATCATACATCAAGCAACACGACATGATATTGACAAATAATTCCAACATATCTTTCAGGGCGAACACAACAATCATCCATTTTTTTTTCTCGGAAAAAAACTGAGGATATACTAACTTTAAAGGCAGATCTGATGACCAAGTGAATCTTAAGATGTTCCTGATTGTAATGCGCCTTTGAGATAACGTTCCTTGTTAGACACACACCGTGCCCAGGAAGCTGTCATTCATAACAAACTCACAGCTTTATAAAATCTGGGGCCAGATTCACGAAAGCACTTACGAACGTGTACATCTTTCCTCAATCTTTGAAGGCACGTTAAGAATGTGTCGAGTCACAGCTTCGACCATAGCTAGGTGGACTATGAGTCCAATTACTGACTTACGTACAGGTTTGTAGTTCGGTATTTAACTCATACATTGTGAACCTTAGAACCCATTGTTTCGTTGATGAACTGGGGCCAGATTCACGAAGCTGTTACGCAAGCACTTACGAACGTGTACATCTTTCATCAATCTTTGACGGCTTTGGTTACATTTATTAAACAGTTTACAAGCATGAAAGTTTGCCAATCAACTGTTGTTATTGTTATAAACAGCCTCCTGGTGCTTCGGAGCTCATTAACTGTTTAATAATTGTAAACAAAGCCGCCAAAGATTGAGAAAAGATGTACAGGTTCGTAAGTGCTTGTTATAAACAGCCTCCTGGTGCTTCGGAGCTCATTAACTGTTTAATAATTGGAAACAAAGCCGCCAAAGATTGAGAAAAGATGTACAGGTTCGTAAGTGCTTGCGTAACTGCTTTCGTGAATCTTGCCCCAGGGGTACAGTGCTCCTCGTATACTACCTCACACTATCATAATTATCTAAGCAAGCACATTGTAAATTAATCTCTTTTATTCAATTGATGTATATCCTTATATTCAAAACATATATTAGTATTACATAACTCTTTCCAGATAAATATTTGAACAATAGCATATCACTACTACGTGGCCCCATTAACACCCATTATGTCCTCTGGATCTAATGCTAATGTTGCATTAATAGCACAAAATGTTCATTAAAATCTAGATATCATACCAGTATCAATCATCTGGGATTCCTGGAAGACTAATTATCACTTCAGACACACACACACACACACACACACACACACACACACACACACACACACACACACACACAGATATTAGAAAGAACTTTTTTAGTGTCAGAGTGGTTGACAAATGGAATGCATTAGGAAGTAATGTGGTGGAGGCTGACTCCATACACAGTTTCAAGTGTAGATATGATAGAGCCCAGTAGGCTCAGGAACCTGTACACCTGTAGATTGACGGTTGAGAGGCGGGACCAAAGAGCCAGAGCTCAACCCCCGCAAGCACAATTAGGTGAGTACACACACACACACAGATATTAGAAAAAACTTTTTTAGTGTCAGAGTGGTTGACAAATGGAATGCATTAGGCAGTGATGTGGTGGAGGCTGACTCCATACACAGTTTCAAGTGTACATATGATAGAAGCCCAGTAGGCTCAGGAACACCAGTTGATTGACAGTTGAGAGGCGGGACCAAAGAGCCAGAGCTCAACCCCTGCAAGCACAACTAGACGAGTACACACACACGTACACACACACACACACACACACACACACACACACACACACGACGGAACTGTAATAATATCCGCGTCCTTTTCTGTGTCAAAGAGTGTCACAGGAACAGCAAGAGGTGCAAGGGAAAAAGTTACCTAAAGGTGGAAAAGCTCCTTTATGCCCTATAACTCAAGTTATTTACTATGAGGATTACTACTTACTTAGATTCCATTTCAATATTAATCTTATGATATTTTCTACGTCATTCTTTACTATAATTTTCGTTACAAATTTGTATTCAGTTCTTGTTAATCATACCAACATAAAAATTGTCATCCACTTCCGTAGAAATAAACAGAGTGGATAGATATAGAGCATAGTCGTGTTGATATAGAGCATAGTCGTGTTGATAGATATAGAGCATAGTCGTGTTGATATAGAGCATAGCCGTGTTGATAGATATAGAGCATAGCCGTGTTGATAGATATAGAGCATAGCCGTGTTGATAGATATAGAGCATAGCCGTGTTGATAGATATAGAGCATAGCCGTGTTGATATAGAGCATAGTCGTGTTGATAGATATAGAGCATAGCCGTGTTGATAGATATAGCGCATAGCCGTGTTGATAGATAAAGAGCATAGCCGTGTTGATAGATATAGAGCATAGCCGTGTTGATATAGAGCATAGTCGTGTTGATAGATATAGAGCATAGCCGTGTTGATAGATATAGAGCATAGCCGTGTTGATAGATATAGCGCATAGCCGTGTTGATAGATATAGCGCATAGCCGTGTTGATAGATATAGAGCATAGCCGTGTTGATAGATATAGAGCATAGCCGTGTTGATAGATATAGCGCATAGCCGTGTTGATAGATATAGCGCATAGCCGTGTTGATAGATATAGCGCATAGCCGTGTTGATAGATATAGAGCATAGCCGTGTTGATAGATATAGCGCATAGCCGTGTTGATAGATAAAGAACATAGCCGTGTTGATATAGAGCATAGCCGTGTTGATAGATATAGAGCATAGCCGTGTTGATATAGAGCATAGCCGTGTTGATAGATAAAGAACATAGCCGTGTTGATAGATATAGAGCATAGCCGTGTTGATATAGAGCATAGCCGTGTTGATAGATATAGAGCATAGCCGTGTTGATAGATATAGAGCATAGTCGTGTTGATAGATATAGAGCATAGTCGTGTTGATAGATAAAGAACATAGCCGTGTTGATAGATATAGAGCATAGCCGTGTTGATAGATAAAGAACATAGCCGTGTTGATAGATATAGAGCATAGCCGTGTTGATAGATATAGAGCATAGCCGTGTTGATAGATATAGCGCATAGCCGTGTTGATAGATAAAGAACATAGCCGTGTTGATATAGAGCATAGCCGTGTTGATAGATATAGAGCATAGCCGTGTTGATATAGAGAATAGTCGTGTTGATATAGAGCATAGCCGTGTTGATAGATATAGAGCATAGCCGTGTTGATAGATATAGAGCATAGCCGTGTTGATAGATATAGCGCATAGCCGTGTTGATAGATATAGCGCATAGCCGTGTTGATATAGAGCATAGTCGTGTTGATAGATAAAGAACATAGCCGTGTTGATATAGAGCATAGCCGTGTTGATAGATATAGAGCATAGCCGTGTTGATAGATAAAGAACATAGCCGTGTTGATAGATATAGAGCATAGCCGTGTTGATAAAGAGCATAGCCGTGTTGATAGATAAAGAACATAGCCGTGTTGATAGATAAAGAACATAGCCGTGTTGATAAAGAGCATAGCCGTGTTGATAGATAAAGAACATAGCCGTGTTGATATAGAGCATAGCCGTGTTGATAGATATAGAGCATAGCCGTGTTGATAGATAAAGAACATAGCCGTGTTGATAGATATAGAGCATAGCCGTGTTGATAGATAAAGAACATAGCCGTGTTGATAGATATAGAGCATAGCCGTGTTGATAGTAATACGGTCACACACACGTGTGAGGTCCAGGGTTCGAGCCCCCATACAGCCCAGGTGAATGTTATCATACAAATATATTTTACATAAACCTAAGCATTCATCTTTCATCACATAAACCAGAACATTGAACGTTCTTCTATGAAAACTTTCTCTCCATTTTCGTTCTATTCCTAATTTATTCCTCAGACAAGCCATACAGGCGGGACCCAAGAGACAAAGCTCAACCCCCGCAAGCCCAACTAGGTGAGTACAGCCATGTGGATCTGTTTTATGGTGGATTTGCATGTATGGTATGAGACTATTTTGATCTTTAATGGGAAGAATTTGCCCTTATAACTCAAGTTAAAACTAGTTTTTTTCGGGGACCGGAAGCCTATGTGTATATAATTGTGGCTTTAGTCGAAGTCCTCCAAGATGGAGCTACTTAATCCACTACTGGATTCAATTCTTTAACTGTTCCCAAAATCCCAGGAATTCATCTAGTTGTGCTTGCGGGGGTTGAGCTCTGGCTCTTTGGTCCCGCCTCTCAACTGTCAATCAACTGATGTACAGATTCCTGAGCCTACTGGGCTCTATCATATCTACACTTGAAACTGTGTATGGAGTCAGCCTCCACCACATCACTGCCTAATGCATTCCACCTGTTAACTACTCTGACACTGAAAAAGTTCTTTCTAACGTCCCTGTGGCTCATGTGGGTACTCAGTTTCCACCTGTGTCCCCTTGTTCGCGTACCACCAGTGTTGAATAGTTCATCCTTATCTACTCTGTCAATTCCCCTGTCAATTAAACACTACGTATTTAGTGTTAGATGAATAGTTGCATTAGATGAAAGGAAACTTACCCAACTATATCTGTCCCGCCTGGGAATCGAACCAGTAGTCACCAGTTATGCAGTCCGTCCTCTACACAAAGGTCCAAAGTCAATTCCATGCACCCGCCAAACCCCTTGTTACACAACCCGTCCTCGATTCAAGTCCATTACATCCAGCGGTCGACCCCACAGACGCATTCATATATTTTAACATGCTGTTCATTCAAAACGGGAATTTTCTCAAGTATAAATTAATATTATAATATATTAGCATATTGTGCATATATAGGCATAGGTTAGGTTAGGTGTTTAGGTTCTGTTGGCGATTATGTGTATTTGTAGTACGTGGGTGAAGCATTTATAGCGTTGTGGTTCGAACAAAAGCCGTCAGTGAAGCACTTGTTCCGGATATGTTCGAACGTCAGCAGTTGTGAGTCGTGTGTAAACCGTTTTTCATTCATAAACAGGGGGTTTGGCGGGTGGATGGAATCACTTTTGGGTCTTTGTTTGGAGGACGGGCTGGTTTATGAATGTAAAACGGTTTACACACGACTCAGAAATGATGACGTTCGAACACTTCCGGAACAAGTGCTTCACTGACGACTTGTGTTCGAACCACAACGCTATAAATGCTTCACCCACGTACTACAAATACAAATAATCGCCAACAGAACCTTAACACCTGACCTAACCTAACCTAACCTAACCTAACCTATGCCTATATATACACAATATGCTAATATATTATAATATTAATTTATACTTGAGAAAATTCCCGTTTTGAATGAACAGCATGTTAAAATTTATGAATGCGTCTGTGGGGTCGACCGCTGGATGTAATGGACTTGGTCTCAGGACGGGTTGCAGTTATGAGTCTAGCACCAAGCCAGCAGTCCTACGAGACCTTAGCAATGGCTAATTGTACCACCTAATGGCTATTATTGCTTCATGATCCAACGATTTCAACAAGTCACTAATATGTAACATTTGTTAATACAGTTTAAAAAAAGATATAATGTTATATAAATAAAAGATATAATGTTATATTAACAAATGGGATCGATATCTCGTTCACTGATATCGGTGTATGCTAATTACTGAACATTAACCTAATTCAAGCTGTTATCCTAATGTTAGTTAAGAACTGCATATCAGAATAATTTCTTTCAATACCATTGACGACAAAATCACTTTAAAGAAAATGTTTTTATTTAATGTAATTTTATTCTGGGTCTTGAGTGAGGAGCGATTAAATATTAAGACCTTATCGAGCAGTAAGGATCAACACTGAGAAGGGCCAATGACGTACCTTATCACTCTGCCAGCTTGTAATTTGCCAACCAAACAACAATGGCGTTGTTTTAATAATTCACATGAGCCGTTCATGTCCTGCTAACACGCACGGTTACCGTGATAGTCATTCAACGCAAGAAATTATTAATCCACAGTGATCTTTCTTGAGGTTATCTTGAGATGATTTCGGGGCTTTTTAGTGTCCCCGCGGCCCGGTCCTCGACCAGGCCTCCACCCCCAGGAAGCAGCCCGTGACAGCTGACTAACACCCAGGTACCTATTTTACTGCTAGGCAACAGGGGCATAAGGTGAAGGAAACTCTGCCCATTGTTTCTCGCCGGCGCTTGGGATCGAACCCAGGACCACAGTATCACAAGTCCAGCGTGCTGTCCTCTCGGCCGACCGGCTCCCCGAAGTTGCCCGAAATATGATGATTTATTCAGTGCAAAAATTTAGTTCCAGCATTTTTTTTTGTCCTTGCGAGAGGAGAGGATGAATGGAGACAGTTTTTCTATGTATAATTAATTACAAAACTCAAGAACATAAACAAATTTTACCTTTAAACCCACTGGAAAAAATGTTGCCCAAACAAATTAAACTGGTCAAAAATTTTGTAGCACAGGAAAATATGTTGGCGTAAATAAAAGTCAATTTTGAGTGCATAAACCTCATACCAAAGTAATATATTTTTTGTTTGTCAAAGCAAGGTTTACAAAGACAAACTCATACTTTTTACAAAGACAAAATCATACTTTTTACAAAGACAAACTCATACTTTTTACAAAGACAAACTCATACTTTTTACAAATACAAAATCATACTTTTTACAGACAAAATCATACTTTTTACAAAGACAAAATCATACTTCTTATCATAATGACATAAATCATTAAACAAAAATGTGTACTCGATACGGATATATAAAGTTTCTTGAAACGATAGAAAAAAAAAATTATATTCCCTACCCAACCACTTGGGGTGGACGGTAGAGCGACGGTCTCGCTTCATGCAGGTCAGCGTTCAATCCCCAACCGTCCACAAGTGGTTGGACACCATTCCTTCCCCCCCGTCCCATCCCAAATCCTTATCCTGACCCCTTCCCATAGTCGTAATGGCTTGGTGCTTTCCCCCTGATAATTCCCAACCTCCCAAACTGTTCATCATCCGAGTACTTCCCTTCCCATGTACTCCCGTACTGACAGGTACTCTCAGCAGTACCTGTGAGACCCTACGGTCACTGAGTCGGAAATTATAAGACATGAAAATCATCTTACAAGACCTGTACATCTTATCTCTTTCATGGAACTTCTCATCAGATAAGTGTTATTCTTATGGATCACCTCGTAGCGTTTTAAATAAGTTCTGTAAGTACTGGTTGATAGGTAATGGTGGGTAAGTACTGGTAGGTAAGTACTGGTAGGTACATAGTCTCTCTAATGGTTTAAATGGTTACTCCATTTACGTTATCAGACGGATTTCACATGATGGCTATTTCCTCACCTCTTGTAAGCAATACATTCTTGGATATAGTCTCTCTCTCTCTCTCTTTCTCTCTCTCTCTCTCTCTCTCTCTCTCTCTCTCTCTCTCTCTCTCTCTCTCTCTCTCTCTCTCTCTCTCTCTCTCTCTCTCTTCCCCCCACATTTGCTTACCCCATTCCTCGCTTTCTTCAATTTGCTTTCTCATCATCTTGCTCTCATAATATTCCTCCTTTTCATCCCCTCTCCTTTTTCCTTCTCTCTCCTTTTCTTACTCCTCTCTTTCTCACTATCCTTATCCTACTCCGTTTTTCACATTCCTCTCTTTTCTTCGTCCCTTTTTGTTTCCCCCTTCCTCTGATTCATTCTCTTCCATTTCTTATTCTTCCTTCTCCTACTCCCTCTTTCGCTATCTAATTTTCTCCTCTTCCCCCTACTCCAGTTACTCTTCTTTCAGCTCTATTCTAATGCACCTCTTTTCTCTTGCTCTATAACCGCATTCACTCGTCCCTCTCATTCCTCTTTTATCATAATGTTCCTGTTCTAATTCCTCATTTTTCCCCTCTTCCTCCCCCTTCCCACACCCCCCCTTCCCCAGGGCTGGCATAACCGACGCCCATTCCCACTACGGGCTCGCCATAGCCCGTGCTACTTGGAACTTTTTGTTCCAGGTAGCGAATCTTATACAACAACAACAACAGTGCATTGTCAACGCATCAAGAACTACTTAATAGTCACCTGAGCGCGGTAGTTAACAACTTTTTTACCCTGTCGTAGCTCAGTCGATTAAGGCAGCGTCTGGGATGCTCCCGGACGCAGGTTCGAATCCTCGTCACGGCCCTTGTGGATTTGTTCGTTAACAAGTGGGTGTTATAAGGAGTTATTAAGTGGTGATTGTTTCCTGTCGACCAGGGGCTAGATTCACGAAAGTAGTTACGCAAGCACTTACGAACGTGTACATCGTTCCTCAATCTTTGACGGCTTTGGTTACATTTATTAAACAGTTTACAAGCATGAAAACTTGCCAATCAACTGTTGTTATTGTTATAAACAGCCTCCAGGTGCTTCGGAGCTCATTAACTGTTTAATAATTGTAAACAAAGCCGCCAAAGATTGAGAAAAGATGGACAGGTTCGTAAGTGCTTGCGTAACTGCTTTCGTGAATCTGGCCCCAGCTTCCTGGTACGACCTGGATCTAGGTAAGTTTAGAAATTACTTCCAGGTCATGTGAGTGACTGATGGCCGCGCGAAGAACAGAGGAAGACAGATTTATTTTCTCTGATTCTCGCGCCTTTCTCAGTATTGTATTTGGCTTCTACTTTGATCAGTGTTATTACCGGTAATTATTAATTTAATTTAGTTTTTTTTATTTTGATCAACGCCGTGACGTCATCTGCAGTATTACCAACGTCGTTGACGTCATCTGCAGTATTACCAACGTCGTTGACGTCATCTGCAGTATTACCAACGTCGTTGACGTCATCTGCAGTATTACCAACGCTACAACTCCCTATCGCTGGGAACAACATTAAACAACTTTAATCTTCGTTTAGCAAATAACAACCAACGAAGAGGTTATAGCCCGTTGTTCTTGCCTTAACTAAACTGAAGTTAGGATGAATATAACGACAACAATTACAAAATTCACGTAATCTTAGAAAATAGAATCTTTCCATTAACGTTTTTCATAACGTTTTGAAACTTTATGAGAATTTCCTGCCCACCTAACCTATCAGAGGACCCTTAACTTACTGTTGTTGAAAAAAAAATCTAAAATTTATATTCATTTTTTTTTCATTTTCATATTACGTCCATATTCGGCCATACGGGCAAACGGCCAAAAGCGACGTTCTTTTTAAGAGGACAGGTTGGTGTGTGTGTGTGTGTGTGTGTGTGTGTGTGTGTGTGTGTGTGTGTGTGTGTGTGTGTGTGTGTGTGTGTGTGTGTGTGTGTGTGTAATTACCTAAGTGTAGTTACAGGATGAGAGCTACGCTCGTGGTGTCCCGTCTTCCCAGCACTCTTTGTCATATAACGCTTTGAAACTACTGACGGTCTTGGCCTCCACCACCTTCTGTGTGTGTGTGTTTGTGTGTGTCTGTGTGTGTGTGTGTGTGTGTGTAATTACCTAAGTGTAGTTACAGGATGAGAGCTACGCTCGTGGTGTCCCGTCTTCCCAGCACTCTTTGTCATATAACGCTTTGAAACTACTGACGGTCTTGGCCTCCACCACCTTCTGTGTGTGTGTGTGTGTGTGTGTGTGTGTGTGTGTGTATGTGTGTGTATGTGTGTGTGTGTGTGGTGTGTGTGTGTGTGTGTGTGTGTGTGTGTGTGTGTGTGTGTGTGTGTGTGTGTTGGAGACCAGACGTTGTGGCTAGTTTCACCCAATTTTCCCAGTAATTGATGTTGGGCACATGCCCAACATCAATGGGAGAGTCAGGATTGTCATCAATGAACAGAACGCCAAGCGACAGTGTGCCAACGTCACCCCCAACCAATATCCTATAATATAATTTATCTTGATTGAATTAATTCTGATTATTATTAGTATTAGCATTATTATTCTATATTTTTGTCTAC